>CAJNOQ010008557.1:0-11090 GCA_905250885.1 Didymodactylos carnosus | reverse complement strand
AATGAAATCATATTCTATTTTTAAAATTGAGTTTTTCAATTCTATGAACAAAATAATGAAATTAGTCGTTAACTATGTATTTTATATGTAATGGTGTAGCATGTCAAAAAATGGAAGTGTTTTTTTTCTGATATTGTTTGATTAGTAGAATACACACTTGCTTTTATTTATACATTAATCTCGGTAAATAAAATATCTTTGCATAATAAAATAGTATGATAATAGTGATATTCACGAAATTTGTCATTATACGTCTACAAAAACATGACTTTTCAAAGGACATAATAGAAGACCCCTTTAAGAATTTGTAAGTAAAAAGACAGAATAGAAGACCTGGGTCTTTTAATACGTCCATGGCTTTAGTACATCACGACTGATTGAATCTTCCAGTGGTATCAATGAATTGGAGGATGGCTGTGTACACTCTTAGCAGGTCCTGCTTAGGCAGTGCTCGGATCGATTCATGTTTCAAAAGTATGTGCTCCAGCGTAATATGATTATCTTTAAGGACAATACGCAACTCCTCAAACATAAAATTACGAGACTTGTCATAAAGAGCACAGTCCATAAAAAAATGTTCAGTAGTCTCCCTAGTAGCCACATGCACACGCCGGTGACTTCTCTAATCCACCTCTAGTAAAGAGATAGTCATTTAGTTGGGGATTATCAACTCTACATCGCGTATGATGTATTTCCAACCGCCGATCACGCACTAACGGTAAACGAAAGGACGGAATAAATTGCAAGACTAATCTGAGTTTGAAATCAGTCAATTTATGTATTAAACGTATATCATTAGGTAGAAGACTTCATGTACGAATACCCTCCCGAATAAAGGATTTCTCCAATAGTGCCCGACCTCTTAAGTTCAACGAGATGTCTCCTGGACTTAAACTTCGAGTTTGGTAAACCTGGGGTCCCGGCATAGGAAGAAGTTCAATAAGATAGGTAACAGTTTTACCTTGCATTAAATATATCGAACAGCAATGAATATTCTATTTTGCTATTGACATTTTTCTTGCTCAACTTCAACAAAATAAAAACGATGGATGAATTGCACGTTGTTGTGTAAGAACGAATCACAATCTGCAAAGCATGCAGTACATGATTCATGACAGAATAGAAAAAAAACGTCGGTAAATAGGCGAGCATACGCGTCTGAGAAAAAGCAAATCGGACGCGCAGAGACAGTAAGATCAGACATGTTCTGATCGAGAATTTATTTTTAGCTCTCGTTCACTCAGGAAAGCGAAGAAACGTCATATGTACAATCTTAGATATGAGTATTCATCAACGCATTCGCCACTGCCTATGGAAGCAACCGAGTCATGCCAAGCAACCATTGAAGGAGCCATAGTACTTCTTGGTTTTCATTCGGATCTTGATTCATGCGATCGACCCACCATCGATAGATCTTTATCACTGGATGTGCACGCTCATGATTGCTTACTGTAGCGTAGTTGGATGCGACGACACCATCGATGACTACCGTACCTGAGGTGTCAAAAGAGCATAGAAACCTTGAAGGTGAGCATGCTGAATCTTCACTATGAGTCCAGGAATACCTCTTCTTCGAGAGACATAAAACGTCACCCTCATGAGGGGTGAGGCCCCTCACCGTCAGAGCACCCAAAATCATAGGTCCATCGCGAAGCATCGCCCACCAACGAGACCATGACGACAACCAACATCCGATACCGCTAACGAAGCGCTTTTTGTGCCGCCTCGTTTTGTGAACATGTACTATTATCTATCCCTGATCTCGAGGGAATCTATGATCTTCGTAAGTTCGCGAATGAAAGTGGCGGTATCTCGTGTTGGTTGTCATCATGGTCTCGTTGGTGGGCGATACTCCGCGATGGATCCATGATTTTGGGTGCTCTGGGGGTGAGGGTGACGTTTTATGTCTCTCGAAGAAGAGGTGGATATATTCTTCGATCAATAAATATCGCATTCACTCTAGGAAGCCAGCTCTTGATAGAACAGAAATATGTGAAGATCGATCTCGAAAAATCAGGGATAGTTTTGGATGTTTTCTACTTATGTCGGATTGATCGATCGATATATTTGTAAAAAGAAATATTTGTCTCAAATGAGTTAGTTTCTGATAACAAATGCGCATTGTTGCACAAGATGTTTATAATTTTTTTGCTCCGATATGTTTTTTAACAAGTACATGACTGAGACACCGGAAGAAATGTTATCTACGATAACAGTGAACAAAAAATGATGTTATTGCGATCTTGATAGCAAATCTTTCCGAAATAATGTCACCATGGATAGACTTGATTTTTTTGCTTTTTGTCACCGCCCAATTCGAAAAATTTGGCGCGTTTGATGAGCACTTGATTCGTGTATTGGCACTCGGTGCATTTCATACGCAATACGATTTTCTTTGTCGTTTTGCATTTTTTGAAAACCACAGGCATCTTCTGTCCATTGATGGGCAACTGTTTGATACCATGTCGACGATTGTTTTGACAGTAGGTTCTTACTTTTCCGGTTTTATACTGTGTCACATTGTGTAGCGTGTGTCTTCTGCACATGTGACCCTTACAAAATGTGCGACGAGTCTTCGGCAAATTGACCATTCTATATATGTACTCGACGTTAAGGAAAGCAAAACACTTCTCAAAGTACGTTCTTTTATACGCGTTATTACTCAAAATTGCGCAAGAATGCCACACAGAATAGTCACTGCGTACTTTTTTCTTCCTTTGCAAAAAAATAGTTGAACTGGCTATAGTGCGTCGCAACTAACAGGTGTAGATCATATAGATTAGAGTTATTTCTACCGAGTAAAAATCTGTCGGGTGCTATTGGAGTTAGATCGGCACTATACCAACTTATTTCACAGTATGATCATTTATTTTTTGTCTCCTCTCCGTTCTGGAGAGTGAAAATTTTACTTTTGCCGGCACAGTGGTGTATACACAATCAATTCGCCTTGGCAACTGGCCTTGGATCGATAATTATCCACAAGAACGTGGTCTGTACAACTTAAAGTATAATTAACTAGAATATACTTAACTATGGTTTTTACGCCCATCTGAAGTACACAAGTTAAACTCCACGCACTGATCAGCTTTAGCGAATAAAATTGTTCTTTCCAATTAGACACACATTTCGCTGTACGGGTTTCCATCCTATATCTTGCAGATAGTTTATATCTACACAGGATCTGTCAAGTTTCTTGATCTCAAAGAATGTTCAACAATTCCTGTCAAGATCTTGTCAAGTTATTGTGAGGAATCTGCCTGCAAAAATCTTGACAAGATTTGAGAACTTTTCTTTGATCAACAAAATCTTTGCTAAAAAAGAAAGGTAGCAATCATTTTGATTACTACATGACTCAGAGGTTCGACAAAAATGTAAATATGCCTATTTTGCATTTATTTACAGTTATTGTAGCACTGCAGTGTAGAGGACTCTGTTAAAATCCTGTTGGTCGATAGGGTAGACAAATAAATATGTTATTCTTTCAATCATCATTTTGTTCGACAATTTTTTTGCATATGTTGTAGGCAAACTTGGAATCCAGACAAATTCCGAATCTTGAATGAGTCATGAATTGGACATTTAGTTATAACTTTTAATCGGCAGCATCAATAAGATCAAAATATATCGGAAATAACTGGTTAGAAAATACTCTGTTTCTATCGAATTTATGAGTCTGAAACGTTTCACTCAAAAGAGAGTGCATTACTATTTTGATCGTTAGATGATTGCACGTTATATCTGCGAATCCTAGCGATATCAACGTTATACCATTCTACTTTGCAATATTAAAATGCATTTGTTAATGAACACAGATGGTAAATAAACAGATGGTAAATAAACAGATGGTAAATAAACAGATGGTAAATAAATAGAAAAGAAACAATCTAAAATAAATAAGTTAATGAAAAAGGCATATTTCACAAGGTGTAAATAGTCTAAACTAAAAATTTATATATCTAGCTAGTCGTATATTTTTATTAAATATATATATATTTTTGAATACGGTAGGTTATGAAACATCTGGAAGCGATACGAAAAGATGATGTATAACGTGTTCAAGATTCTCAATAGTCACCCTAAAACTATAGTGTAGACTCGTATTGATCCTCTTTTCATCTTGTTTCTTTTTCTGCGTAAAGACTGCTCTTTCATCCTTCCGTATGGTCTTTTCTCTTTTCAGAAATGATGAGATGTTTGAAGAATTTTGACAACGTTAATGTTGGTTAATTCCGATATTGAAGAGGATGTTTCAGGCATTTTAGTTAAATTGTTTGTTTTGCTTTCTTTTAAATTGTTAAAAATGCACGTTCTTTCTTGTTTTTCTAGATGCTTTAGAATTCATTAATAAAAGAACTTTATTGGACTTCTTTACTTTGCCTTTTTTACGTTTTTAATCCTTTGATGTTTTTACAGGAAGATAGCAACTTTTCCTGCCGAAACAGTGCGTTCCACTTTTTAAAATCCGATTCAGTCCACTTGTTTTTTTAAACTGCGGATGCGAGGGGAGTCCGCAGAAATTTGTCTCTGAGTTAAGCATGATCAGCAAAGGATCTTCATACATGCAGAGCAGTTAATTTAGTTTCTTTTAGTTCTTTCGCTTTAGTTTGTTCTGGTTTTACTATGGCCTGCCGAAACGTCGAGGTGACTTGCTGCAGTCTTCCATTTATCCTACTACCTTTTCTCTAAAATCCGACTTGCTATTCTCAATCATAACTATGTTGTGGAATAAAAAGAGATAGAAAGTTAAAAATCATCGTTTTCGTCATCGTGACTGTTAGCTCGTTGTAACTGTGCTGTTTCAAACAATACATTAATACTGTTCCCATTCTCATCTTCTGCTTCACTGTAATCATCAATTTCTTCACCATAACTTTCGTTTTCGTCTGACGTTTGAACAGATATATTTTCATCTTCTTCATCAGAATCAGTTAACATTGCATGCGAGACGAAAAGACTTCGTTTAGCTGTGCGATTTGGATTAGATAATGATTGTTTTTGTTTTATATTATCCGAATTTCTATTTAAACATTTTTGTGGATCACACTTGCACAGAAATGTGCACGATGTGTTTTTACAACCTAGAACAGAGTATATCAAGGAAGAGTCATTTTTCAGATGAACACGAGCAGATATCAGTAAGTTGTGGTTGTTTTCAATGCACAAAAGAACACAATAAACAGACCTCTCGCCGCAATTTTTACAACTTGTTTTGCATTTACACCCAGTTAGTTTGGGATGACTTGACATTGTTTTCCATTTGATTACTAATTCATTATTCACGTGTTCGTATCCATTGTTATTCAAATCGGGATAGTCAATATCTGTTTTAGAAGCTTGTAACCACACTGACTATTCGCACGAGCAAGATGTTGCTTAAACGAATCAGTTGTTGGTGGTAATTTATCTAACATTGACTTGTTAGATTTTCCCTCAATAAATCTCTTCGCACATATTACACGTGCTTCATCGAGTGTAGCACAGTCACAACCAAAACATCTAATCAATAATTTTTCAGCAGCTATAATAGCATTATTTGAAATTTGTGAGATTCCAAATTCTGATAAAGCATTGTATCGATTGGGATGGTCAAGATACGCTAGGCGCAAAAGCTGGACGCAAGCTTGCGTCTAAGTTATCTTCATATTTGATTGGTCGCAAATTTTAAAAAGAATTAAAAAATTTTTTTCTTTTTCTTGCCGAAGAAAGGCTGTTAATTCAAGAAAGATATTGGCAGAACGTTGCATATTTAATTCTCAACTTAAGTGTTCGGCAATAACGTCGTAGAGGTTGATGGTAGAATTTGATTGGTCTATATGGAAACTGAAGCCAGAGAATATTGATCGCGTAGGATTGATGACTGATGTTTTGTAACAATTTAAATTAAATTGAAGAAAAAACTACCTGTTAATTGCTTAATCAATTATTAAATTATTTAATAATTGATTAAGCAATTAACAGGTAGTTTAGATCACTTGTTTGATCAGATGTTTATTCTTTCGTTTTAGCTAATGTAAAATAGTTTGGAGATGAGGATGTTACTATTCTACTTCAAGTTTTTCGTAGATATCGGTTAGAACTCGTTAGTTCAGCAAAAACTTGGTTCAATTTATATTCGCGGTTAGTGTTTTGCTAGTGCGTGTGTGAAGTTGCTGTAGATTTTCACCTACAAGATTTGTGTAGTCGATGGTGAAAAACTGTTTGTCAGTGTTTTTAATTTCTAATGTTTTAGATCCAGCACTGTTCAAGATGGTTCAATATGGCTGATTCAACTCAAGATGCTTCTTAGACAATTTGGCGTACTGAAACTGATACAACACAACGTGTGACCCTTATTTTTCTTTGAAAACTTTCATATGATCATATAATACGCATAGGAGGACTATTATCGTCTTATTTTCTCGTTTTATTTGTGCAGATCTATTCATTTTATCTGTTTTTCGTTATTGAGAAACGGAAAATTCTTTTGTTATGTTATTCCAAGGTAGATGGCTCGGTTCTGACAACTTGTGCCGTAAAATAGTAAATGCTGCTGAGATGCGTGCAAATTGACAAACTTATCGATAGGTGCCTGAAAATCTTTTCTGTGATTCTAATTTCTGATAACTAAGTGATTTTTGCATCTATTTTTCCAAGTACAGCGTCCTCTTTTTTCTGAATAATTATACAAAAACTAAAATTTGAATACCTTCTTTGACCAGATGGTTTCCGAAAAAATGCTAAAAAGTTCTATTTATGTTCTATTAGTCTTTTATAGAATAAAATCCTCTATTTTAATTACCAGCGCGGCGAGAAGATGGCATGTTTTGGATGACTGAAATTGTATGTGGCTATTTAATGGTGCATGTCAATGACGCTAGTAAATTTATGGTATTGATGATTTCGAAGTCGTCAATGTATAAGTAAACCGGATTCTTTTCTTTATGAATTCTGCAATTTGATATTTAATTCTATAGATCGGCTATCACAAATAGACTTTTGTTTACATTCTTTTAAGTATGTGAATAAAATTAAACAACTGCAAAATACAGTTTATTATTATTTGATCTGAGGAGTTTTTCTTATGTTTTCAGACCACCTATAATTATTAGTCTATCAGTTTGAAAAAGTGCCTTCGTTCTATGCCTCATTATTAAATTATAAATCAATTTTTTCTGCTTTAACTAATGCTGGAAAACTTAATGCTGGAATGGAGATTTTGATCATCAATTAAGTCGTACATTATGCTGTATGGGAAAAATCATTTTTGATCAGGAATCGGGAATAATGATCTACAATTATTTTCTCTTTTAAACCAGGTTTGCGAAGAAATATTTTCTGTTGAAGGAGAAAATCAATACTTTAATACTGAATTTGTTTTTGGTACCTTGTAAAACTTGAATAACGCATCATATAAAAGACGGTTGGGAAATGTGTATTCCGCTCTTTCTATAAACAAGTTTTCTCGAAAGTTATTAGTGAAACATCCGGAGCCCAAGTGAATGTATTTCCAGTGGAAGAAACACGAGACAAAAGGTTGTAAATTCCTCTAAAACATACGGAATGTAGTTGTTTAACTATTTTCTAGTTTGATGATAATTCGACCGTCCGGAGCGACGGCATGTCAAGACAGTAATCAAAACAAGAAAAGGGGTTCAGGAACAAGCTTTGATTCTCGAGTATCAATTTCGTTCTAACTTAAGTCCTATGATCGCTTTTTGGTTATAGAAAAGCCCAAGCCTTGGTAATCTTATTACGCGCTTTGCCTTGCAGACTGCCTCGTTCTGATGGCTGACACTCAAAATCTAAGCATCAAAATTTTGATGATGTTTGGCGTAGATATTCTCAACTTAGTTGGAAAAAAGTTAAAGAAAGATAATCCCGAAGACTGTGCGCGTAATGGGGATCAGTGCATGTTTCCAAGGCTTTCACTTTTCTGTAGCTGAAAAAGCGGTTGTAACGTAAATTCTATGAATAAACTGAAGCAATGCATTCATTTAGAATTCTCTGTCAGATAACTCTAAAATCTCTGTAGCTTTTCAAAGATCTTATCATGCATCATTCATCCGTTTGATGAAATAAAATTTTAAGACACAAGCTTGTGTAATATTTTGATTTTGAGTGTTAGACACTTCAATAAAATTCACAAGTTATCCGCAAAATTGAGTGCGCCAAATGTGAACTATAGCCACACAACAACGTACATTTCCAAATATACCGTGCAATTAACATCAGTCGATGAATATTATTCTCGTCTGTTTGTATACGATATATATTGGCTGCGTGGTATATATAAATAGATAATCAGCTAAATACGTGCGTATATTCTGTGATTCTAAATGTAAAGGATAGATCGAGAAACAAAATAAGTTCAATTAAGTTCACGATAAATTGAAAATAGTATGTAGCGAAAATAATATGTAATACGGAGATATCTCTGTTAGCACAACATATATCTTGTAATATCTTTCGTTTTACTGCGAGAATAGAACAGCGCATTTGATTAAGAAAACAGCGAGCATGTGCTAAAAGAGATTTTTTTTTGCATATTTGAATATTAAAACTAAAATGAATAGAGCGTTTTGTAACGTTTACAGTTTAAATAAACATGAGACACTTCGTTATAATTTTTATTAAGGTGAAGTCCGAGTTATGTTTCAAAATGTTAGAGTCAAAGTATGTCTTTCTTTATCCAACGATTGCACTTTGTTTCAAATAGTTTTGATTTCGGTTCAGCCAAAAGACTGCTCTAGTTAGTCTTTTATCCCCAAATATATCAATATTTGTAAAAAGAGAAGATCCGTTAATGATTAAAATTCATTAGACTATGTATTCTTCACAGAAACAATGCTTTTAATTACGAGATTAGTTGCTATTGAAATCGAGAGTATGCCGGTTTTTAGAAGATGTGCCCTCGAAGCTGAATAAAATCCTGGCCACAACGAGCGTGTTGTAAAAATCCGGTGACAAACGGAAGTGTGTTTTATTCCCACATCAAAATAATTCTCTGTGTGTAACACGTTTGTTTTGTTTCAGATGGCCTGCCTTACTGAAGTAGATTTTCGTCTTCAAAAATTAAGAGAAAGAAATAACCACGCGTACGACGCCATTTTGTGGTTAAGAGCCAATAAGTAATTATTTAAAGGTGCCATATACGAACCACTCTTCGTCTCGGTACGTATTTTTCTTGGATGTTTGTAGCTTGACTAACAACGTCATATTTCATTTAGTTAAATACTGAAAATCAATACGTACATGATCGTTTGATATCTCTGTTTGATCGAGAAGAAGTAAATTCTATGTTCTATTTTCAAAATAGCGACGACATGGAACTGTTTCTTGAAGAATTACACACAAAAAAAGGATTAGTTGTACACTGCTGTGGAATACCAAAAATGTCTATTGAACAATATCTTGTAGAAGCACGACCAATGTAAGTGTTGTATCTCAAAGCAAAATCAAACGACGTCACTTTTATAACAGTTACAGAAAATAGAAACAGTAATAATACCTTTCGCATGCGATGTAAAGCTTAGTGATGTCTAAGAATAATCCACCTTCAACGTTCGTTTTTTGATTCTTTAGAGTCGGCTGTGATTTGCAGCAATTATTCAAAGAAGCTGTCGGTTCAGATCCCATTCTACGGATGTTGTGTTTTAAAGTTATTCAAGTTAGTAAACGACAATTTATACCCTTTTATATTGTTCATTTGTACCCTTCTTGTATTCTTTATGTATTAAATAATTGTCTTTCTTTTCAGGAATGTACAAAGGACGAATGGCGTAAGGTCTTTTTGTTTTTTCTAATAAAAGAAAACTTGTCTTATATTCGATTCTCACGTTTGTTTCAGCAACGAGCATCGCGTATAATGATCCGATGGATGAATTAACAAATAAAACATTATCGCATGGCGATCAAGATTTATTTCCTGTACAAAAGATACTCAATGAACCAAATGGTAACAGTTTTATTGTATTAGCGTATATCTTTGAATTTAGAAAAAGTGTTTTAACGTAATGATAAATTCATAAATCATATTTAAATTCAAAGGACTAGTTGCGATAAGGTCGTTTTTTTGACCACCCTATTTTCAAAAAAAGATTATATATTCGGAATTAGCATCGAATTCTGAGTAAAATGACGTATTTTTTCTGTCGAAAATCGGTTTTCATTTTGAAAATTTTCCGTCCCTATCAGCCCTTTGAAACATCGAAAACTCTTTTTTGCCGATTTATTTGAATTCTACATCATTCGATGTAGAATTTGAGGCTGATTACGAATACCAGGTTGGTTTTTCTCCAAAGCTTCAAGAAAAATAAAAAAACGGCTTTTTTGGTAAGAGATATTTTTAACCGATGTAGGATTATGGCCGTCAGCCGACCTAAAAATTCGGTCTGAACGTTTAAAACATACCTAGACATATGCAGCCACGTTTTTTCTATCCAAATCATGTAAAATAAGACGCTTAAAGCCAACTTTTGAATAAGTTTTTGGCCCGAAACTGAAAAATTGATGAAAAATACGAACTTTTGGGCACTTCGACCATGTTCTACGTCTTTTTTTTCATTTTAAATTTTAAAATTTTTTCATTTTAATATTTGGAAAGAGCGTGAAAAAATGAATCGAACTATGTGTTTCACACATTGGATTAAGTCTTAATGTTAGTACAAACGGGTCATCAAGTGTCCAAAAGTTGATGTCCCAAAGGGCTGATAGGGACGGAAAATTTTCGAAAAAAATGAAAACCGATTTTCGACAGAAAAATACGTCATTTTACTCAGAATTCGATGCTAATTCCGAATATATAATCTTTTTTTGAAAATAGTGTGATCAAAAAAACGGCCTTATCGCTACTAGTCCTTTTTTATTTATATCAATTACTGCATGCAACTGTTTTGAAATTAAATCAACTAGTAGAATATTCTAATACAGATAAAATAATAGCATGGAGATATTTTTTAAAGCTCGAGAAGGCTATATAAGATATTAGTCGATGACCTCCAGGTTTTACCTGACAGGTTTACTAGCTAATGCAGAGGTAGCGACTACCAAATTTTCAGTAAAATTCGATGAGCCGAGTTTTCTCTGACGGTAATATCTTGATAAGATTTCCA
>CAJNOQ010008556.1:0-11090 GCA_905250885.1 Didymodactylos carnosus | reverse complement strand
ATCAGTGTTTGCGTTCACACTTTTGTCTGTTTCAGAAGTCTACTGGTGAAGAAACGTTTTTGAGTACTAGATCGTAGAAGCAACGGCATGTGTTTACAATTTTTATATATCCGTATACAATTACACATGTTTCATGGAAGTCTTTAATGCTGTCCTGTCAATACAACTAAAGAAAATACAATGTTTTTCCGTCTTTTACCTCAAATTGGCCTGATATTTCTCGACTTTTATTTGACAGAAACATTTTTATTCAAAACCAATGTTAGTTTCGAAACCCAGTCCGTGACTTGTTACTTCCATGAACTAAACAAATATGCCTCTTATATCGAATAGGATAATTACACCACGGAAGCTATAGGTTAAGTGTATCATACGCTCTTTTCTCTGCTACGAAAAAGATAGTTAACATACGAGGCTCTTTTATTAAACAAGAAAATAACACAAGAAAAAAATGCATTTTTTAACAAAAAATAAAAAAATGTTTAACACCATACACCGATACATTCACAAATAAATTTAAAAACGTTTCTGAACGTACGCAAATTGAACAAAAGAAGAACAAATAAAACAAAATAAAAAATGACATTTTTTAATTAATATAGAGGAAAACAAAGAATGTTGCTTGATTATTGTTTTCAACAACTTTCGAGCGAAAAAGAATACAACGGTGTAGTTTTATGCATTTGAGAACGTGCACATTTTGATATAAACTCATGTTAACTCAAGCTCAGGTATCAGATTTAGCTCGTCCGACGTTAAAAGTAAGTTTCCAAACCAAAATTTTTTCTTAGATATATACGTTAAAAATATGTCGGACACAGAATAAGTTGTGCTCTGTTCACCAATACACGTCCCAGATCGCTGACATGATTCAGGCACCGGACGATTTCTTTGAAGACATCCGTAAGTTCTCAGGTTTAAATTTCTAATAACGTCAAAAACGGGAAGAAACCCAGATAAATGTCCATTCTGAACATCGTAGCAACGGTTCTTCTATCCTTAACAATTTAGGAACTTGAAAAAACGAGCAGTCAAAATTAATGTTCTTCTGAAAATTTAGTCTTTTAAAAGCATTTACCAGTTATTATTTGTTTTTTCTCTCTCTCTTGATTGACAATGATTCAAACCACCAATCACCTGCATAAAAAATAAAAATAAAAATATCCTTCACAGTACTAAACAACGGCTGTAAAAATATCTGTTTTTCCTGAACATAGATGAAATTGGTACTCTACGCGGCTCTTAATGTTCTGCTTACATTACTTCGAAACTCTCCCAAGAGTGCAACAATTCTTCCTTAGGATCCTCGGATGCTGACGTCAAGTCTTTCTTGTCTCTTCTTTTTTCTGACGTTGTGAACTGAAATAGACAGAAGGCTTTTCCTGCTAATTCACCATTTCAGAAGTGTTCCTCGATTTGACGACGGCGTCTGCGTTGCCTACATCCCGACACAATTCTTCTTATGATCCAAAAATCTATTGAGCATTTCAGTCTATTTAAAAATACACGATTTATTTATCTATTCATTTGAAGCATGTTTTACCAAATAGAAAAATATAAACATCCGATCGGATCCGTAACCTATTTAAATTCATCGAATTTCAAATTAACATTTAACTGAAGTTTTAAAGAAAACTTTTTTGAAGTGTTAGAATAATTTTTTAAATTAAAGTAGAAACTCTTAGCTCTCATAAATAACTTTTATGCCAAAAAAAGCAAATCAAGTCACATAGCAGGTGGCGAGGTAGATAAACAGACATCATCGACTGTATGGTCCTAACTTACAGTCAATCGAATAAATTCACGTTTCACAGTCTAGAGTCTTTACAACTGTCCGAGTCCTTTGATTTCTTGGAACTTACGGAAAAGAAACTTACCTAACAAACTTCTCCACCATGGTGCCTGGACTTTCTCGTTACTCCACTTAAATCTTGCTTGTTCTACTGCTGCTTGTGCTTGTTTCGTTGCTTCTTCTGCTTGGTTCGTTGCTTGTTCTGCTCGCCTTGTATCTTCACGAGCAATTTGAAGCTTCATCAGCAATTGCCCTGTAGGTGACTCTAACTCCACCTAAAAAGAAACAAATTAAAAGGGCTCATCCTGCCTCTTTTCATTCTGATACACAGCTTTACAACGGGAAACTCATTCCACATCTGCTACTTACACTTCCCAAGTACTCTCTAATATCTTCATCAAACTTCTCTTCACTACGCATACCACCCCATCGATCCCTATACAATAAAAAAAGGCAACGAAAGTTAGTCCGTTGAAAATTAACAATCCAAGATTTCTTTACGTTGTTGTTGCCCTCGTCAACAATTCTTCTTTTTGATCTTCGTTTCGGCGAGTTCTCTCCGGCGACGACTCATACTTCACTAAAGGTAACGCGGCCATCTCACTAGAGAAATATTGTTAATTTTACATTCACCTATTGACATTAAAAACAAACAAAAGGAAGAAAATAAACCAGACTTACCTAGAACAGAACAACAATAACCGAACTTTCCCAGACACTAAAAATCCAATATAACACCGACTTAATTTCACCGTAATAGTGGATCTAAAATGAACAAATTAAATAGTTAAATACCACAAGTGAGATCGTGTAAAGTTTTCATAATTAGTTAATCGACACAGAAAGCTTTCCTTGATATGAAAAACGCGTTCAATTTCATGTTCGCTTCGGGTAATAGGAACGAGCGAAAGAAAAAATTGTGAAGTTATAGGATAATTTGTTTAACAAGAGCGGAAAGGTTCAGCTAGAGATATTTCAATATCGAACGAAAGCTTCTGCTATGCAAAAGAGCAAGAAAGAACATAAAGTAAACTTACGTTCGAAACTTTCCCAGACACTAATAATCCAATACAACCCAGACTTAAATTAAACCGTAACAATCGATCTAAAATAGATAAACAACACAAGTGAGATCGTGTAAAACTTAATCATAATTAGTTTGAATTTCATGTTCGTTTCGGGTAATAGAAACGAGCGAAAGAAAAAATTGTGAAGTTATAGGATAATTTTTTTAACAAGAGCAGAAAGGTTCAGCTAGAGAAATTTGAATATCGAACGAAAGCTTCTGCTATGCAAAAGATGTTTTATCAAAAGAGCAAGAAAGAACATAAAGTAAACTTACGTTCGAAACTTTCCCAGACACTAATAATCCAATGCAACCCAGACTTAAATTACACCGTAATAATCGATCTAAAATAGATAAACACTACAAGTGAGATCGTGTAAAACTTTATCATAATTAGTTAATCGACACAGAAAGCTTTCCTTGACATGAAAAACGCGTTCAATTTCACGTTCGCTTCGGGTAATAGGAACGAGCGAAAGAAAAAATTGTGAACTTGTAGGATAATTTGTTTAACAAGAGCTTACCAGCAAAAAGAGCTATATCTTCTCGCTTTACATCGTTCATAATAAGGTGTTTTCGAATGTTGTGTAGCCGTTTTAGTGTCGTTGACGATATCAGGGTACTACAAATTCCAATAAAAACTAACCAGTACCCAAATATCAAATAGATGACTCCCAAGTACATGTTTACGTGGAACACGCACTCAGCATGTATAGCGAATACTGGACTCCTGCCCCCGACACTAAAACCTGCAAAAAGAAAGAATAGGAAATAAAATAAAACTTCGAATACAGTTTCTCGTTATCCGTGGACCAAAACTACTAACACGTTGTTAAGGAGTACTTACCAACCCGTTCTGTTTCAACTAGACAATAAATCTTTGTAGGAAAATTTTTTGTGAGCCAATCCAATGTATATAATCGAATGCCGAATAAGATGTGTAATAATGTTAATTGGCCGACAATATTGATCAAATTCAATAATTTGATAAACAAATAACTAAAAAGGAGAAACACATTAATCATGTTTATGGATACAGCTTTACAACGGGAAACTCATTCCACATCTGCTACTTACACTTCCCAAGTACTCTCTAATATCTTCATCAAACTTCTCTTCACTACGCATACCACCCCATCGATCCCTATACAATAAAAAAAGGCAACGAAAGTTAGTCCGTTGAAAATTAACAATCCAAGATTTCTTTACGTTGTTGTTGCCCTCGTCAACAATTCTTCTTTTTGATCTTCGTTTCGGCGAGTTCTCTCCGGCGACGACTCATACTTCACTAAAGGTAACGCGGCCATCTCACTAGAGAAATATTGTTAATTTTACATTCACCTATTGACATTAAAAACAAACAAAAGGAAGAAAATAAAGCAGACTTACCTAGAAAAGAAAACTGTTATTTTCTGCTGTGGTATCGAAGCTGTTAATTGTTTTCCGTTTGTTGCTGAAGTAATAAAAATAAATGAGATGAACTCACATGCCTTTTCTTTTAACATGGATTTTGCTGATGGGTTGTCTAATTTTACTGTAGACGTTCGGAAGGCACTTAAACTAGCTTTTGAGATCTAATAAAAAATATTTTATTATTGTTGTAGTAAAGAACGTTTCTGTAATGAACATTAGCTTTGTGGTTTTAAGTGTCTAAGTCAAACGTTATAGAAGGAAGGCGTGTACTAGTGGAGTTTTTCTCAATCACATGACTTTGTGCTCAAGAAAGTCACATTTATTTATGTGATACATAATCTTTTTTGTCTTATGTGCTAGAGTTTCTTTAAGCTAAACATTATTTTTCGACATGATGAATATAACGAACTGAGCATGTATACATGTGTATTGAGTATAACAGTGTTTCGAAAGAAAAGTGACTATTATATGACAAGATACATGTGCTTCGTCCTTTTTTTTTAACGTAATATAAAGACGATTTCTCTGCGGTTTTTTGGGCGTATATGTGTGTTTTCTGATCTACTTGAAGTTAATTTATTTTACAAGATTACAAGGTACACAGCAATTTTCTAGAGGATGAGAGAGGAAGCTAAAAGAAAGAAATCCATTCTACTTTTCTATAGGCACTTAGGTTAAGACGATAAATTTTAAATCTTTTATTTCATGGCTCAAGTATGCTTTTATTTACCGTTAGATGAGTGAATAATATCTTATTGCTGACATCTAAGAGCCTTTATTCGAGTCAAGCATATTTTCTGTTGTATTTGCAGATTATGCTATTCTATCTACGACAAACAGTAGATATGCGTGTGCTTTTAATACAAACAGTAAAAAATATTAATAAGTAATAAAATGAATTGAAGCAAGTGGGTTTCGAATATTTTTCCGTGTAAAATACTCAAACCCTGAAAGCGCTCAAAATTTTCGTATCTGTTTGGAGGCACATGCTGGAAAAATTATAAGGATACCGACTGAATGTTAGAAGTCGTTGACTACTGAACGATACTGAAACGAACGTGTGATATAGAACATTTCGACTTTCTAACAAGAAAGACGGAAAGGATTAATTTTCTCCGTACTTTCTTACTCACTAACTAACCATACACTCATATTACAAATTACTGATTTTTTCAAGGTGGTCCTGTCCTGAAAAAGTTCAAAAAGGAAGTTCTAGTATAGAAATGGTCTGCATAAAGGAAATAAGAAATACCTTGTAAGTGGACAACATTGTTTTTTGCATATCCCATTTAAAACGAGTGACAAAAATTCAGATATATTCATTCAGTTACACATGTTTTACCCGGTTTTCTCTTCGGGAACACGATACAATTTACTCCGCGTTGAATTAGAGATTGGCCTTATTAAAATGAGTACACAGCATTTTTATTTCCAGCTTCTCTCTAGTGCAAACTCGAAGAGAAGGTTCAGATTTCTTAACTCTCTTTTCAACTGCTGTGTACTTACGCTATAGGGAGAGTGAATGTGCCTATTAAGATTAGATTCAGTACACTTCTGTCTAGTCACATACGTAAAAAAGCGTAAAACCTTCTTAGAAATTCATTATAAAAGAATCAAAAGAAGTCGATAAAACAAGTCCGTTCTTATTATGTTAGGCGAATTCACCCCATCATTCAACTTATTCAGTTTTACATTAGGGATGTTACAAATAAGATGAGTGAATAAAATGATTATTATCGCTTTCATATACACACGTGATCAGTGGAAAAGAAAATGAATTGTCTTTCCTTTTTATGTATCACATGTTCTTTTCTTATCGCGTGCATTTAGATTAGAAGGAATTTGCACATAACGACATATAAAAGTATCGACTAAATAGACTTTATTTCATAGGACTTCAACTGAGTGGATCGAATCGGTTAGCCGCAATTAAATCACAAAAACGATTGCAAGTTTTGCATTCACTTCCCAACTTACATTTCATTTTTGTTTCTCAAGTAGGGAATCTACCGATTCAATTAGGACCAGACTGAAGACATTTCCAACTTTTTTTTTTGCTGCGGTTTCAGTCTTTTGAGTTCAGTGTCTAGGTGAATCTGATGTTGATGACTCACCTTTATTGCATCATTTTTCCGAAGAGAAAACCGGGTAAAATATGGGAGAATTTGTATACTGGCTGTCTCAAAAACGTTTTTGAGAGAGTTCTCTCGCTTCTGTTTAAAAGTGAGTTATGGCGGAGAAAATCGAGAATTACGGACAGAATTCCGATTTTTCCGTTCCTGATTGATAGATCTTTGACTTCAACCTCGATCAAGTATCATTCTCATACTCAGTTTTTAATGCTCAATCGAAAAAATATACTTTCGAAATTTAGAAATATAAAAACGAAAAAGATTTAAATGTTTTTCAAAAACCGAAGGTTTTTCGACATTTGAGATCTTTCTAGTATTCTGAAGATTTTTCATTCAAAAATCAATACTTTCAAGCTAAAATGTAGATATTCGTGATCAGCGTCGAATTCTGCATCGAATGATACATAATAAATTAGAAAAAATCTTGCTCGAATTTTGAATTACATGAATAAAAAATTTAAGGCCTATCAGCATAGTGGTACGTGTCAGTCCTTCTTCGAGAAAATCGTGGATTCCCATTGTATCTTGCACCAATGAAGATATGAAACAAAATGGATAATTAACAAAATCATCCCTTTTATCCAAAATGGTAGATAAAATGGCGTTTTTTCTGACACTATCCACTTTTAAGTAAAAGCAATATATGCAATGAATTCCTCCCTTTATCAGCTATCGATTTCTATGTGAAGGAACTTTTGAATATAAACGGTTGCTGGGTGGAAGAGGTTGTATTAATACCAGTGTGTAATCGAAAATTATAGTGTCAATAAGAAATGACCAATGCCGCAAACGGACCGTTTTCAGAACCTAAAATTCGTAGCGTTTTAGGGTCTTAAATGAATCGTTTCTTCACGTTTACGGATCGTTTTCTAAACGTGTTCTTACCAATTACCATCGTGTTCGTTTCATTTTGATTGTTCGTCATATTTCTTCGAGAAAACATAACGACCTGTCACAAATATTTTTCATTGTTAAAAACATTATAACGAGTATTCTGAAGAATATACTGTATGATATACAATAATATATTGTGTAATTTGCAATATAATAAGATGCTAGTTAGTAAAATCATTCAAATTGTTAATGTTTATTGTTTTGTTAATGTTTTTACATCGAGATTTGAATGCATGGAGTTGAGAACTGAATCCATTTCTAACACTTTTTCCGTCACAAGTATTCAAGATAAATGGTATTATGCGTATAAATGGAACGCTGATTTTCTTCGAATATATATCGAGTTTATAACTTTGAAATTTTTCTCTTCCTCTAGTATATAAGTTATCGAAGCTTGTGTGAAGAGAGTAGCCTTATTAGACGTACCCAGTACTAGTGATAATACCATACTCCTGAGACTGGTAAACCATGGTTTAAACGAATCCAAAAAATTGAAAATATTCAGAACATAATATTTTTCAGTTCATGATCAAAAATAATGAAACTTGAAATAAGTCCTGAAAAAGGCCTAAAAACGACCAGTTAACGATAAAGCTTTCGACGACCTGGCGTTCCTACCCAGGTCGGACATAACGGTCCGTAAACAGCAGTAAACGATTGAAAAACGGTGTATTCACAGGTTATCGTATTTGAACCGTAAAGTACCGCAAACGATCATATACGACACGTTTACGGTACGGAGAAAATACGGACCGTAAAACTGTTCCCTATCATACGGTGAAATACGTTCCGTTTACTGCTAGTATTCTGACCGTTTGCGGCCGTAAATACACCTTTTTTCATCGTTAACTACCGTGAAACGGCGCGTAAACGGTATTCGTTTTGACCGACCTGGGTATATGATGATAGAAGCTTTTGACCGTAAATAGGCCGTTAACGGCTAGTTAACGGGCCGTTTTTAGACTGTTTTTTTGGACTTTATGCTAAAGTGATTTTGGAATGATTTTTCAATGTTGCATGACACATAGAGTACTTCAGGGTAATTAGAGACACTCTTGGAAGTTTTCGTTCTGGTTTTGCCATTTCTTGATCGTTTTTGATCGGAAAAGCTTGCTATGGAACACGTTGGTAGACCGAACGTTGTTCGACGCGCTCACGTAAAAATCTTTTGAAAATTTCCGACCAGTTTTTTGTCAAATCCAGGAGATAATTAGTTTAGAAATACCCCATTTCATAGCCCGGACTTCTCTCTATGCACCATATTGTTTTGAGCTCATTATCATTTATAGTCGTTCAGCTAATTAGCATATAATCAACAGAACTAGAAATTCTTTTTATGCTCTGGGGTAAATAGAGACACTCGTGTAATTGTGAAAACTACGGAAGATAACACCAAATTATCTGACATATGTCCCATTTCAAGGACTCATATCATCTTGTATATGCACGCTATGCCAATGACGCAATTCAACTTGTGACTTCCACAAAAATTGTTATAAGCCTCCGATAAAGAAATACTCAAAGTCGCCGAATATCTCATTTTGTAGAGAAATGTTTGGATTACAATCGCCTATACATAGAAATATTTCGAAGTTATCTGTAATGTTCGCATTTTTGTTAGAAATAGCTTCAGATTTCTTTTCGCAGCCGAGAGAAACATTTCTCTACAAAATGCGACGTTCCGCGACTCTGAGTAATTCTTTATAGGCGACTTATAGCAATTTTCGCTGAAGCTCGAACAACAGTTTTTAACTGATGCATGTCTACTGCTGTCCACAACTTTATATCATCTTGTATATGAGTCCTTGAAATGGGACATATGTCGGATAGTTGGGTGTGATCTTGCGTAGTTTACACCATATCACCGATAAAAAAATATTAAAGTTTGTTTAGAGTTAAAGAATAGTGCTTTTTCGTATTCAGCACACTTGATAACCTGGAAAATTTTCTATTTTTAGCGAGGGGTACCGTCAAAAAGTTAAGAAAAATTTTCAAACAAATTGACGCAAAAAAATCCCCATGGTAAAATTAAACAATTTTAAAAAATTTTCTTAACTTTTTGACGGTACCCCTCGCTAAAAATAGAAAATTTTCCAGGTTATCAAGTGTGCTGAATACGAAAAAGCACTTTGCTTTAACTCTAAATGAACTTTAATTTTTTGTCGGTAATATGGATTTTCAGATGATTTGCATTCGATAGAGAACATGCTTATGTAAGCCATAAACAGAAGATTTTATAAAAACTGTCAGTCTCTAATTATCATAATTAATTCTGAGTTTAATTTAGTCCATAAAACATATTTAAATTAATATCCCATGTAGTGTGAAACCAATATGATCGCAAGTTTTTCAGATTAAAAACGGCCAGGAAATAGCAAAAACCCAACAAAAATTTCCAAGAGTGTCTCTAATTACCCCCAAGTACTCTATGTGTCATGAAACATTCAAAAATCATTCTAAAATTGATCTAGCATAAAGTTCTAAAAAAAAAGTTCTAAAAGTAAAAAAAACGGCCTAAAAACGGTCCGTTAACTGGCCATTAACGGGTCTATTTACGGTCAAAAGCATCTCTAATCATGTATGTGAAAAACGGCGTAAAAACTATCCGTTAACTGCCCTTTAATGGCCAGTTAATGGCGAACTTCTGTGTGAATAATAAATAGTCTGGAAACGTTCAGCAAACGGTGACTGTTAACTGACCGTTTTCTGACCATGGACGTTTTCAGACGATCTTTGGACCGTGAAACGGCCACACTAAAAACCGCAAGTTAACGGCTTGTTTACTGGGCGTTTTTTTGCCGTTATCATAACGTTAACCCGCCGTTTTTTGTGCGACCGTTTACTGAAGGTTAACTGACCGTTAACGGGCCGTTTTTTTGGACCTGGGAACCTATTCTAGCGTATTTGTTTTTGATTTGAACAAAAAGTGAATTAACTCGACGAAAATCACTTGAACGATTTTGGCATGTTCATGTTGTAGCTGCTATATCTCCTACAGAAAATGTTTTTTAAAAAACCGGAGCCGATTTTTTGTAACGTGCGTTTATAAGCTATCGATTCCTATGTAAACGAACTTTTGAATATAAACGGTTGCTAGGTGGAAGAGGTTGTATTAATATCAGTGCATGAAAAAAGGTAAACGTTTGCCTATTACCGTTTTTTGTATATAAGCTTTATACTGTCAGAATACAAGCAGAAGAATATAATATTCCATTATAGTATTCTAAACTAAAACTATCGAAAAACACAAAATCAATTTTTGTACGAATAGAGATTCGAACATGTGAACTTAGCTTTGTAGTAAACTTACCTTTTCCTATCAGGTTTTAGCTCTATTAATTTATTATACGAATATGTTAGATCGAAAAATAAAATGGAAAGACTTATCATTCTATACACAGTACATAAATATTCATCTAAAACACTTTAAAAATCCAGAACAACAAAAGGTTAAAGTACAAACGAAACATTATTAAATACATCTTTTGTTTGCCACTCATGCCTCACAGATTCCACTCTACAATTTCACTTTCTCGTTCTCTTCAAAATTTCAAGGTGGCAGAGGAAAATATTTCATAACAAATTGTTCAAGAAGTAAGGATGTCCTTCTATAAAAACCAAACTGAGACTCATGAATGTTTGTGAAGGCAAGAACATCCAAATACGTAGACTGAAGAAGAAAAAATTGAACACATGTATAGAACCGGTTTGCGGATGGTATACAGCTTGTGGGGACATGATGATTGCCCCATGATGATTGAAAACTTATTACAAAAGTTGTGGATTTCGAAAA
>CAJNOQ010008555.1:0-11091 GCA_905250885.1 Didymodactylos carnosus | reverse complement strand
CGTCCCGAAGGTGTTAAGAGTCTTATATAGAGAAGGTTCAAGAAATCTCATAGGTTAAGGATGGATACTTCCTTTCTTTTTTAACAAAACTTTTTATTTTGAGCAAAATATAGCCTAAAAGAATTCTTGCCCATGACTCTTGAAGACCCGGTTTTCTAGAAAACCAGTTTTTCAAGAACTCTACAAAATAACCAAAACATTTTTTTAATGAGACATGATTGTAGCCAGCACATTTTTTATTAAAATGAGACATCTCCCAGCTCTACAAGGCCTTTCTTTGCAAAGTTATACAATTTACAAGAAAAGCCCTAAATGTTAGCTCAAAGCTACAGAAATAAGAAGAAATTAATTTAGGGCTTGTAAATTGTATAACTTTGCAAAGAAAGGTCGTGTAAAGCTGGGAAATGTCTCATTTTAATCAGAAATGTGCGGGCTACAATTATGCCTCGTTAAAAAAGGCTTTAGGTATTTTGTAGAGTTCGGTTAGAAAACCTGGTCTTCAAAAGTCATGGGCACGAATCCTTTTAGGATATTTACTACCTCACTGAGGTCTATCGATCCAACGGGATATCTCGAAAGGTCCCTCGTAAGAAGACTCGCAATTTCATTGTACGATCCAGACAAACACTATTAGATTTTCTTTTCACTCGTACCAGAGTTGAAACAACTGATCTTGAATGACATTTTTATTTCGTTTTTGCTCATATTGTCTTACCTAATCTACTCATTTTTCATGTAAAATAAACAAAAATAAGTTGAAACTTTATCTTTTCCTTAACTTCTTCTCATCGAACAGGTACATTACTTCAATTAGGCGTGATCATGTTAAAACAGTGAATTTAGTTTATAAAAACACAGAACACAGATTCGATCTGTTTTTATTGAAAAACCTACAAGTAAAAGGTGTGACATTGAAACACTTTTGCTCATCAATAATTGCGCCAAGTATATTATACTGTGTTTCAATATGAAGGATTACATTCCAGTTTGAAAAACGAAATGTTACCATATCAGTCATCATCGTGGTATTCTGACATAAACTTTAATAATAATCTCAGTAAGATAGATTGGCTATGGAGCTCAGAGATACAACAGTCGGATGAAGATTTGGAGAAGACAGTTCGTTCATTAAGAAAAGAACTGCTAGGTGCGTATTAAGGTTTTTTTTGAGAAATATGCTTGTCTTCTTTTTCTAAGTTTTTATGTAAAAAGTTGAATTTTGATTTTAAGACTCGTTTTGTGATGAAAGAAGGTCAGTTTGAAAACGCTTTAAAAAAGTTTAGAACCTGGACAGAGTTTGAAGTATTTAGTAAAAATTAGGTTCAGTTGCATTCTTTTTTCAAAAGGTGGTAACACATAACTGGATTGAAATTACCAGTATTTTGAACATTACAGGTAACCTTAAACAGATCACTTTTTCCAGAGCACTTGTCCATATCTTGAGCGATGTCCACATCTTCGCGAAAAAACAATCGACAAATTTTGGAAGTGATCTCATTTAGAGTACTTCGCCCTATCTGACTATGTATAAGAAAAATTTTTGAAAATAGAATCGAAAAAAATTAAGAAAACTAAAACAATTGAGTTTTCCAGTCTTTCGAGCAAAAACTTAAAAGCTCATAACTTTTCAAAAAACAGGGCGGGGAAATAATCTAATTTAATTGAAGCTCAGGCTTTCTTCTACTTAAGGCTATATTTTGCTCAAAATAAAAAGTTTTGTTAAAAAAGAAAGGAAGTATCCATCCTTAACCTATGAGATTTCTTGAACCTTCTCTATATAAGACTCTTAACACCTTCGGGACGGGAAGTATGTATATGGACAAAAGTAGTGGTACTCCTGTAACTCAAGAACCATGATAGCTAGGGCCTTCTAATTTTGTGTAGTCATAGCTCTTACCGAATGCTGATCATCCACCAAGTTTAGGCCTCTTTTACTGGATGGTTCGTGAGATATAAGTGATTTATTTCTTCCCCGTAAAATATCAATAGCTCCTGATCTAAGAGAGATGAAAACTTTTTCTTTTTACGAAAATGTACCCACGACTCTACTCTATCTATGTATGATTTTTGTGAGTTGGCTGTTAGTAGTTAGTGACATATAGCTATTTTACGGGCGAGGATCGCTTTTTTTGTTGAAAATTCGAGGTTCCTTTGCGAAAAAAATGCACAACTCAGTCTTGTGTAGTTCGTGTGTGGTTCTTGAAATTCATTGAGAAAGAGTACCCACGATTGAAACATACGTAGAAGAGCATGGGTGATAAACTAAGGGTCGGTCTTTCTACTATAGAATCTGCATTCAATGTACACCACAATCATGAAAAAATAATCATGGAAATCTACAGTTCTGAAAAACATAGATGAAACTTTTATCAGAAAGATTACACACTCACCTCTAAAGAAAAGAAATAAATTGCTTATATCTTACGAACCATCTAGTAAACGAGGCCTAAACTTGGTGGGTGATCAGCATTTGGTAAGAGCTATGTCCACACAAAATTAGAAGGCCCTAGCTATCATGGTTCTTGAGTCACACGGGTGCCACTACTTTCGCCCATATATATGCTTCCCGTGTCCAAGAGGTTAATAGAAAAAAAAGCACTAATTTATTTAAAAATATGTTCAATGATTCAAGAAAATTCTCTTCAAATTTTCTGTTTAGACTGCGAAATGCGATTAATGCAATCGGGCTACATTGTTTTAAAGAAACGAAAATTTTTTATGTACATGTTTTTCTCATTATTAATCAACACAATATTTTCTCTTATCGATTTTCCGGCTATACCAATCGCATTATCATTCTTCTACTCTCTTTATTTTGTATTTACTCGAGCTGTACGTGATTGCCATATCATTTCATTATTGAAGAAAGTTCGCAGTAATCGTGTTTTTCCACTCTAAAAAAAAAGAGATGGATACCTGGGTACAACGATGACATAATCATGATAACAATCCATCCAGGCTACTTTTAATTGAACAAATAAGTGTTTAAAGAAAATCAAGTCATGCAATGTACAAACAATTGTTTAAATGGTACTAACTTTTTACATGAATGAATTTCGATAATATTTTTTATTATTTGACAAGATATTGATTTGTAAAAAAAAATTACACATTTCATATAAAAAATAATCACTTTCCATCACCAATGTCTCCAGTGATATTACCTTCGTTCGGTCCATATTCTGCAATTTGTTGATATTCGGAAATAATATCATTTAAATTTGCTTCAGCATCACTAAATTCACCTTCGTCCATACTAACAAAAAAACGAAAATATATTATACAATACATATTGTTATATTTTTATTCTCTTACCCTTCTGCAGTATACCAATGCAAGAATGCTTTTCTACGATACATCGTACAAAATTGTTGACAAATCTTTTTAAACATTTCTTGAATAACAGTGTTATTAGCTAGAATAATTGGAATACAAATATTACTAAAAAGATTCAATATTGAAAAATTGAAGTGATTTATATGGAGACTCTTTTCATGCTCAATGAATTGAAGATAAAATATATGGAGTGTTTGAATGTATAACATAAAAATTGCTTAATTTTATTAAGTATTCAATTTTGAAACAGAAGTGTTTATCATTTCACGTGATTGCTAAGTTTACTCACCTAAAAATGTGACTGACATTCGACATCTAAAGTATATAAAAATACGATAGAAATCAATAACGAATACATAATTAGATGGAAAACACTAATAGTGTTGTTGAACAATAATTGTAAAATCCTACCCTCTGGGTGGTATATCACAAACAGCCGTTTTAACATTATTTGGTATCCATTCAACAAAATATTGACTATTTCTATTTTGTACTAATACCATTTGTTCATCAATTTCTTTCATTGATAATCGACCACGAAATACAAGTGCTACAAGTTAAAAAACAAACTATTTAATATATAATTAACACATTTAGAATAATTATATTAGTCTTACCTACGGTTAAATAGCGTCCATGTCTTGGATCAACCGCACACATCATACTTCTTGGATTAAATACTTGATAAATCAGTTCATTAACAGTTAACGCTTGGTAAGATATTCCACGACGACTAGATAACGGGGCAAAAGCAGGAATAAAAAAATGTAAACGTGGAAATGGAACCATATTTACAGCCAATCTAAAAGATATAATGGGAAAAAAAAGAATTTATTGTTGTTCGATCAAAACGATACACACTTTCTTAAATCGGCATTCAATTGACCTACAAGAAGAAGTATAAGAATAAACTAATTACTATTGAGCTTGAATAAACACAAATAATTAGCAATTAACCTGGAAATCTTAAACATGTTGTTACACCGGAAATTGTTCCCGCTATAAGATGGTTTAAATCTCCCATCGTTGGATTTGCAATTTTTAATGCTCGAATACTAATGTCATATAATGCTTCATTATCCAAACAAATTAACATATCGGTATTGTCAATATGATATTGTGATGCTAATAATGCATTGTAGGGTTCGACAATTGATTCAGATACTAAAATTACATGCTAGACAAGAGAAAGTTTTAACGAAATAAATGAATGTATTACCTTTTGGTGATGGAAACACACCTACGAATAGCAATCTTAATATAACTCTAAACTAAAGAGGAAACGACAACTTACTATAACCGATAATCATACGATCAGGATATTCTTCTCTTAATCGATTCAATAATAAACTTCCTAATCCTGAACCTGATCCGCCTCCAACTAGAGAATAAAAGAGGACAGATTGCTTCAACTGATCCACCTCATTTGAATAACTTACTCGATTGTAAAAGTTGAAATCCCTTTAAACAGAAAAGCAATTATTAAAATTCAGAATGATAGGTATAGACAAGTGATTTATTTTACCTGCATACAATCAGTTGTTTCCACTTCTCTACGAACAACTTCCAGAATATAGTCAACTCTAAAATATATACGAATATCATGGGCTATACTGGACATGGCACACTAATACAAAGGTGATCATTGAAGACGATCGCGCTAAAGACGTATAACCTACGTTTCGGCACCTTCTGAATAGTAACCTGAAAAGAAATGACGTGACTAGCAATTTGTACATAAAGAATCAGCATCCACCTTTTGCCCAATTGTTTCCGGCTCCACCGCTGCCAAAAATGAAATTATCAGGACGAAATATTTGTCCATAACGGCTTGCTCGGATAGCATCCAACGTTCCTGATTCTAAATCGCTCAAGATGGCTCTTGGTACATACTTTCCTCCTATTTAACATGAAAAAAATTCATCAACATTGGTAGGTTTTGAGTAAAATATGATTTTCAGATACCTGTTCCTTCATTAAAATAAACATTGATTCTTTCCAATTGTAAATCAGAATCTCCCTGATAGATTCCTGTGGGTGTAAGCCCATGCTCGCCAGCAATCACTTCCCAAAACTAAAAAAACGAAGTTGAATATGATACAATTTTTAGCTAATGAGGGAAGGTTCCAACTGTTGGCCACATAAAGACCTCGATGACACTAGAAAAAGTTAAAAATATTTCGTGCACACCGTCCCTCTTTGTCGAAATACCGAATTTTTACTTTCTGCATAACAAAAACTAATGTTTGATCGATTCTTTTTCTTTTTCATCCCCGATAAGACGTTGAGCAACCCAAACGATTTCACAAATAGATCCGAGTATTGGATAGTTGTACAAAAAGTTTCAGCCCACTGGACTCTAAAGAAAAAATTAGTACCTATTCTAACGAGGGAACCTTTCAAGATGTCCCCTTCCGATTCCAATGATTTGCACATGGATCGATAGACCTCAAGAAGGTAGAAAATAGATCTTGAGTTATTGAATTTGTCGTTCGTATAGGTGGCGAAAGGAATTTTCACTCTTTTGTTTTCACATAAACTTGGCTACACATACAACACACATAAAGGATCTGACAGTTCGACTAATGAATACGATAGCTAACAAAGAAGTGTTTGAAGCAGATAGCTTGTTGACACCAACTGCAGGCGATGAAGGGGAGGTTTTGTGTTAACATGAGCTCTTATCAAGAATAAAACAGACTTGATGAACGTTTTCGAAGTAGCCGGGATGCTGAGTGACATAGCCGATGCCAAACCAGGCGTATCTGGTAAGGTCTTGAAACATTCCTGAAGAGAGAGACCGTAAGAAGGCGTGTCTGACCACATCTTTTAACCTTCACAACGCACGAACATGAGCGTTGTATGCGTAGCCTCTTATGGGGCTAAAATGGTGAAACTCCTCTACATTAGCAGAAAGATGGTATTGGGAATAGGGTACATTAACACAGCGGAGCAACGAAAATTGCAACGGCCTTTTAAGATGAATACACTACTCTTTCAAGAGGGATACACCACCCTGTTAAGATGAATATACCTTCTGAATAAAATAATTACACTACCCTATTGAGAGGAATACACCACCCTTTTAAGATGAATACACCCCGAGAAGGGGAAGGTTAAAAAATAGGTCAAAATCAAGACTTTTTGAGTATAAAACTTCAACTCCTTTCCTCCGCTGAAGATACTGAAGGAGTTTCACAAAATCGATAAAACATTAGTTTTTATTATGCTGCGAGTAAAAATTTGATATCTCAACAAAAAAGGACAGTGGGCACGAAATATTTTTAGTTTTCTAGTGTCATCGAGGTCTTCATGTGGTCAAAAGATGGATCAAAATCGATCCGCCAGTTGAGGACCTTCCCTCGTACGCTAAGCACTAGAGAAAAATCTGTTAGCTCTCTAATATTCAGTCTCTGCTTCTTTTCTAGATATAATCAACAATTACCTACTTTCGCATTGATTTGATTTCCACACTGTCCGACTGCAATGGAAATGATTTCTCTCATTATTCATTTAAGTGAAACATCCATTGATTAAGAAGAACATTCTGTCAACTGTCTCGATTTCTCCTTTTTGAAATTGAATGCGTCTACTGCAGACGTGATATAATTCAAAACTTCCATATATGCAGCCATGCTTTGAATTATCATTCTTCCACATGTGCGACATTGGTATTTAAACAACATAACAAGAAAGATAATCATCTCTACATTCAATGTTATCGTTGACTTCTTTTGGTCAAAACATAAAATAACTTAATTAGCTGAGAAGTCAATAATTTCCGTTTTGTGAACAGATAAAATACATTCCACATAGAGCAATTATTTATCGATTTTCAAATACAACCAAAAAAGACTTTCTGACAAATTCGGGAGCTGTACAAATACCTGACACCGTTTTTCGTTTCCCATATCGAGCTAAAGAAAATCCTGCTTTGAGGTCTTTCTGAGCTGTTTAGTCATACTGCATTAGAGTTTATCAAGTAGATAGGGTAAGTATAATATCGCTTAATAAAGGAAAGAGAATTAATTAATTTATCAACAAAATGGTTCATAGTAATATAATAGAAAGAATTATATGTATAAACTATTTTACATGTTCGATTGACATTTCACATTCCATATGTTCCAAATACTCATATCGTTCATTTTTTCTTTTTATAACAGACAAGATGCTGACTTGTTGATGTAAAAATGTTATAGTATCCCATACACGTTTGATCGTATTTCAATAAGACTAAACATTAAGAGACTTTTCTATCTATCACATTCGTCGAAATTTCTTTTTTAACGTTAATTAATACAATTAAGTGCTTTATAAGCGAGATAATTCAATTTAACGTTATAAACGTATTTTATTTACCGGTGGCCAGGTCATACAACACAGTCATTGTTTTTGTTTTTAATAAACAGGACATATCTATCCTCAGCAATGCACACCGCACGTTTTGGTTCGCTTAAGCCACGTTCACACACACATTTTAACTTAGTTTAATCCTAACCTTTCCAATCTTGTCCCGTGTGAACGCACTCAGTTTGGCAATTTGCCAACTTGGTTAAGTTAACCAAGTTTATAGAACTCGGTTAAGGATTCTCTATTAAACATCGATCAATCAGTGATCAGCTACATCTTCTACACATGCGTTGTGGTCAAATAACTTTTACACATATGCAGTTCGAAGCGCATTTGTAGCATTCATACAGCATTCCGCAAATTATTCGAGAAGATAATTTTCAGTATTTTCACATTAGTCAATCCCCAGGAGCGTCTGAACGATGTCATTTCGAACTCGGTTAGGATTTGGATTAAACTAAGTTAAAAAGTGTCGTGTGAACGTGGCTTTATATGTTTGACAATAAAACTAGTGTTATACACAAACTCATAAGTTGTTTATTTGTCACAAACAGAAGCACTACGAAAGATTGTTGCCAGTTCACAACTAGCTGCACATAGATCATTAGAACACATTACCGTAGAAATACAATTAAAATAATTAGTAAGTAACGTTGGTTATTATCAAACGTACATTGAAAAATGCAACCATATAGATTATTACATAGTTGCCTTTGTAGTTATTTGGTCTGCATATCAAAAAGACATGACTATGTTTGACATACATACAGGTTTCACTGATAGCAGCAATTTGGATTCGATGCTTCTTGAATTGTTTAATTATAAGTTCTTTCTTTGACTGTTTAACACAAGAACGAACGTTCCATCCACCAAAGAACACATGGTACTGTGCATTGGCACTGTTGTTTTTCTTCTTTTCAATATCAGTGGATGGATCGGAAAGATTGATAGCGCCGAAGAAACAAAAGCCTACAAAATAGGCTCTGTTTTTTTGGCAATCTCTAACTCTTCGCCTGTTTTTCTGGTTGCCCTGGGGTTACACAGGAATTTTCCAGCGTTTTTTATATATGGGATTCCAAAAATGCCTTGGAGGCTGCGGTTCCCCTCTGACAAATCGTATTTCCGCAAAGCGGAAACAGTAATCCGACACTTCGCCAATCCTGCACGCCTGCACTCCCACGATACTTCCATGGCACTATCGCGCTTCCATGCAATGCTGGAGTCTGCTGTTATCCGCTTGGTTTAAACACACTTTTCAGTTTTACCCATGTTTTCGCTTGAAAAGTTCTACCAAACATTTTTTAGAGTTTGTGTATTTATGGTAAATTTTCTGAATGTATTTTCAGTCATTCGATGGCAAAACAACTAATGATTTCAAGTTTTTGGATATGAAATGTAGTTGCTAAGATTAAATAACGTGGTCAATTTGATGATTTGAAACGGTCGGGTTGTCTTAAAAGTTTCTGACAACAACGAACAAGAATTCAAGCGACCTGTCTAAAGCAATCACCAATGAAATAGAATGAAAATCATATTCAATTTGAAAAGTAGTCTAACGATACTAGTGGGATAGAAGATGTTATACAGATATCTGAAAAAACTTGGATATGAACATCCTCTCACGATTAAAAAACACTGCCTGAGTACCAAACATAGAAGAATCCCTGTTGAATGGTACAAACAGCGTCAATAGTAGAAAAACTTGATTTTCAGCGATGAATTCATATATTCTGCAAGAACCAAGTAAAAGTCTGACGAATAATTGCTAATCGAATGTGTTCAACATATGAACAAATGATAAAGAGGAGATAGCCTGAATGTGAGTTGGTAGATCAGACGATGACGTGTGTTTTCGCTGACAGTATCAATGGGACAATGCACTTATGAAAAAATCTTCCGAGGTGATAAATCACTTCTAAAGTGACAGTATCTTTAATCGTTCGGGCTTTGTGAACAGTAAAACAGTGGCTCGATTTTAGGGGTCTTTCTTGTCGATTTATGTCTATTTTACTGTGTTTCTGATTGTGGCTAGGTGGAAGACATTGGCGGGATTAGTTCCGGCCCCATGGGGCACGAACTGGGACTAGGTCAGAACACAAATACAACAACCCCGCTTCCGTGAAAGTGATGCCCGATTTTCTCCAGATATCGAATTTAATCTCAATCTAATCATTACAGTCACATAAAAAGGGATCATTCTTCAATCCAGAATGCAGAACCATTCTCCTCGTCTATTTTCAGTTGATCATCGAACTGGTCTGTTTTTTCTCTTTACGCATCACTTTTTGTAATCTATTGTCTATTTTAATTGTGTTCGATGAAGATGAATATTATGGTCATTTCTTATCTTTCCGGTTATCGTATGACACATTTTTGTGAAAAGCACGATTTCACTCTCACACCCTCACCCCTCACCTACTAAATATTAAACGTTATTTGACGATGCAAAAGCTGATTTATTCAGATTAACTGGTGCCTCTTATCAAAGTGACGACACATGTTTTATTTGTGATTCAAGGAAAGAACAGCGGTTTTCTTTTGTTTGCCTAGATAAGCAGTGTAAGAAACTGAATCATTTGTCGCGGTTATCTTTTGTAGTATATAAAATACCAGCTAGCTCCCTCAATTTCAGTCACAAAATGACGTTTCTTACCATTCTACTGCTGTTCACTGTTGCTGTCACCTGTTTTGCCGATACCACAGTCTATCGTGGTACAGCATGCGGTTGGGCGGATCCATCTAGTACCACTCCAGTCTTATGCAATGGATTTAATCCGCGACGTGGATGTCCCCCAGGTCATTCGCAACAAGTATTCAAAGATGGCGTTGCTTATTGCTACAAAACCAATACAACTACTGAAAAAGAAGGTTCGATACTTGGCACACTCTGTGGTGGTCTAGCACGTGCTCTATGTGGTGGATTCAGTCCTAATGAGAAGTGTCCGCCAGGCTACACCCAAGTTGATCAGTGGATATGTTCCAAAAGTGATCCAGAGATGGAGGATGTGTCGGGAACCGTTTGCGGAGTGGTTAGTGATTTTGTGGGACAGACGTGTGATGGGTTGCCATTGAGAACATGTCCAGATGGGTACTATCCGGTTGATTTCGAAAAAGAGTGGGACTGGCACGCTTGTTTTAAAAAATAGATAATCTATTTTCGTTTATTTTTTAATTCACGAATAAAATGTGGCATCTGTAATATCATTTCGAGAACGACAGAGCACATTTGATATTATGGAGAAGTCCATACATAATATATAAGATGATATTTATCCCATAAAAAAATGACATAATTGTGACTACATTATGATACAATAAATGAGATAAATATGGGAGAGATATGATTTAAAAATGAGCCATATATGGCACATAAATGAGTCATTCATGGCTCATTTTTTATCT
>CAJNOQ010008554.1:0-11091 GCA_905250885.1 Didymodactylos carnosus | reverse complement strand
ATCCCCTAGTTTTACAGATCCAACGGCGGCAACTCAGATACGTTGGCCATTGTCTGCGAAGAGAAAAATACGAGCTGATTAACAAGTACGTCCTCTATTCGCCCAAAGAAAGTCACGGCAAACGAAAGCAGGGCAAGCCACGGCTATTATATCCGGCATATATCGGCAAGCTCATCAACAGTGACACGCCGCCATCGGTCGACGAGTTACGAGAAGCTGCAAACAACAGGGAAAACTGGGCCAAGATTGTTGACGCCTGTAAGCCAAAGTTGTTTACAGTCGACTGATGATGATGATGATGATGATGTATACATTAATGTGTCATCAGCGCACGCACTCATATAACCATATGCCATAAGAGTGTCATTTTTACCTCGAGCGAACGCGGACATCGTCATCGGGACACCGGCAGTGGCTCTGAACTCCACGCTTCCCGTTCAGCTCCGACTCCGTTTATAAACGGAGACGGCTGAAAACGGCTTGTGGTGGAAGTTAGTTTTCAATAGGTGTTTAGATATGATGAAGGAGCGATGGGAGCGATTCTCAATGGAAATATATCAAGCCCAGCACATTGTATACTATTTAAATATTTGCGTGTTCTGGAATATTCTCGTCCATTCTGACAGAGAATGCAGGAAGGGCAGCAAGTCCAGCAAGCCCACCATATTTTATAGAATACAGCAAGTATAGCACATTTGACAGTATTTGATCTTTGCCTATTCTGGCAGATTCACGGCTCTTCAGACGGAGATTACCCCAAGCCAAGCAAGCCAGCACATCTTATCGAACTTACGTATATGCCTAGGGCGATGTAGTCTCGTGTATTCTGACTGGGAGTACAGCGACACCATCAAGCCCACCACATTTTTTAGTATTTGAATATTTGCGTACTCTTGTGTATTCTCACTGAGAGCACAGCAAATGACAGTGTTTATGTTTTTTGCGTATTCTCGTATATTCTGGTATATTCTCACGGAGAATACACCACGCCAAGCAAGTGAAGCACATTTTACAGTATTTATATGTTTGCATATTCGGTTACATTCTCGTCTACTCAGACGGAGAATACACCAAGCCCAGAACGCGATATTTTCTCTTGTATTCTCATTGGGAGTACACCACGACCAGCAAGCTCAGCACATTTTATTTGCGAATATATTTGCGTATTATTGTGTATTCTCAGTGAGAAAGTGGAGTGAACCCTGACATATTCTCGTAAATTCTTCCTGCGGATACATCAAACCCAGCATATTTTACAGTATTTGAATGTTTGCGCACTCTTTTACATTCTCGTGTATTCTCATTGAGAGTCCAGCAAATGACAGTGTTTATGTTTTTGCGTATTCTGGTCTATTCTTACGGAGAATACACCAAGCCCAGCAGATTCTATCAAATTTACCTATATGCCCGCGTTACGTATTTTCGCATATTCTCAATACGCCGAGCCCGGCACGTTTCACAGTATTTGAATGTTGGCGTATTCTTGTATATGCTCGGTGAGAATACACCAGGCCCAGCAAGCCCATCACATTTTATTGAATTTGCGTATATGCCTAAGGGGATGTATTCTCACTGGGAATACACAAAGCCCAGCAAGTTCATCACACATCACAGTATTTAACCTTTTACACCCGAAAACACTTCAAAAACGCAAAAATGCATTCACATTTGGCGGCGACGGCACAATAGTACTGGTTACATCTTTTTTCTTCATTCACTCATCTTCAGATGTGTAGCGAGTGATCACAGAATGATCCTATGAGATAAAAAAATTCACTTTTCATGTCGTTACACCCGAATGTCCCTTCCAAGCGACAGTGAATTCATAGCGCCTTTACGCAAAGAAGAATGCTACAAAAATTTCTTCTTTGATTTCATCATAAAGTACATTCAACCAGAACTATCAGCTACAAAATTAGAAAATGGTTTAGTGGCTACAAGTATAGAAAATATTTAAAAATAAAAATTCATTTCTGAACTTCATTAAATTTTAAAATTCAGAAATATCGGATTACGATGGAAATTTTTCTTTCTTCTTTCAATCAAACGTGTCAGAAGTGACTACGGTTACTTGGACTCAGTTTTTTCTAAGAGCATTTCTAAGGTCTGCCGAGTGACTAGAAATGTTCTCCTGTTCATTCTGCATCTAACCATGTATGTGTCGATGGAATTCAAGCAGGAGCCGATTCCATCAAATAATCGCCCCGCCCTTTCAATAAAATCTGCTGGGATTAGAGTATTATCAATGAGTATATACTCTGATACACAAATATAGAAATTCTATAAAATGTGCTGAACTTGCTTGGCTTGATGTAATCTCACTGAGAATGTACAAGAACATGCATTTAACTAGATACTATAGAATCTGCTTGACTTGTTAAGCATGGTGTATTCCCAGCGAGACTGCAAGAGAATATGTCGCGCTAGATATATACGTAAATCCGATAGAATGTCTGGGCTTCGAGTATTCTCCGCGAGAATAGGCGAGAATAACGCAATAGAGAATAGACCAAAATACGCAAATATACAGATATTGTGAAATATGCTGCACTTGCTGAATACACGATGTGAATAAAATGCGAAACCAGTGCGAAAACACGGGAATACATCATAGACAATACGGCATATACGTAATTTCGATAAAAGCTGCAGAGTTTCCTGGGCTTACTGGGCTTGATGTATTCTCCGTCAGAGTAGACGAGAATGTACATAAATACTCAAACATCTAAATACTGTAAAACGCACTGCACTTGCTGGGCTTGCGTTTTCTCAGCCAGAATACACGAGAATATACAAGATCACGCAAACATCTAAATTCTGTAAAATGTGCTGCACTTCCTTTTTTTGGGGTATCCCCAGTGAGAATCCAACAGAATACATCGTGCTAGGCATATACGGAAATTCGACAAAATGTGCTGTGCCTGCTGCGCTTGGTGTATTGTCCGTCAGAATACACGAGAATATACTAGAATACGCGAAATACTATGAAGCGTGCTGTGCTTGCTGGACTTGGTATATTCCCAGTGACAATACACGAGAATATATCAGGCTAGGCATATACGCAAATTCTACAAAATGTGCTGGGCTTCCTGACCTTGCGGCGCTTCTTGCATTCTCCGTGAGAATAAACGCGAATATATCAGATTACGGAAATATATAAGTTCTGTAAAATGCGCTGCATTTCCTGGGCTTGGTGTATTCTCAGTTTGAATACAGGATAATATAGAAGAATACGCAAATATTTAAATACTATACAAAGTGCTGGCCTTGCTCGGTTTGACGTATTCCCAGTGGCAATACTCGAGAATACATCACGCTAGACATATACGCAAATGCGATAACGTGACCACTTACCAGCATCCATAACCATTATAATCTGTTGGATTGCGACCAGTTTGTGTCCAAATCATCGCACCAAACTGAGCGAAATTCCGATTTTGTCCATAAACGAAAGTTAGACTTGCAAAAGACATGATCGTATAAAGAAACATGATGTAAACCATCCTGAGAGAATGTTTATGACTGAGAACGAGAGTAAATAATATTCTTTTGAAAACTGGAATAGTAGTGATTGTAATCCTATAAGTTATTAATATCTGTCTAATTCACTTATTCAACCTGGTTTTTTCTGTCGTCAAGGTTGGGAGAAGAATAACATCAATTATAAAAGATTAGAACCACTGCCGTTTTAGTTTTCAAAAATTTCACAAAAATGAGAAAAAAACAGGTTTAATCAGTGAACTAGACAGATAGTAATAACCTATAGGATTACAATCATTACTGTTTCAGCTTTCAAAAGAATATAGTAGTTCTAAGAAAAGGACACCCTTTACAGCGTAAAAAAGATTTTTATCAACTGTATGGAAAAGTTTTACCGACCGGAAAACGTTCACTTTTTATCTAATGGGCCTACAAAGAGCAACAATGAATATTTCTAACTGTTTTTATCTATAAATATACTGGAGAGAGTGGAGAATATTTTGGTGCTAACCGCTTGTCAAAAGCTTTTTTCGTTACCGCGTTATAATCAAAAGAAAAAGAGGAGTAGGATGTATGGAAAATTTTTGCCGCGACTGTAGATAAATCTATTCGTTAAAGGAATAAAACATTCACGCAGACAAGTATGTCTAAACATTGGTCGAATTTTTCTGTACAAATGTGTTCTACTACATTTAACAAATAAATATGTTAAAAGTCAAAACTCCGATAGAAAATATCGCAAAGGCAATAAGACGATTACGGTTTAATGTCAGAAATATAAATTTTGAGCTTCACCACACGCTAAGCTGCGTGTGTCTACTCTGCTAAATTTAGCCGTTTGGAAAACAGATACTGCGGAAAGAAAAGTTATTTTTCAAACATGAAAAAGTATTAAAAAAATTGTTTTTACGAATATACAGAGTGAACGCCCTAGTTTCACAATACGTATTATTTACGAATAAATATCTTTCGCTGCGTGCAGTATAGACTTGTTTTTGGTATAACCATGGTTTTGCAGGTAAATTTTGGAAATGCGATTTACGAAAAACCATATTAGTTGGAATAAAAAATTTGGTGCCATCAGATAGAGCACGTCTTGAGCTGTGTTGCTCACTATTTCAATCAATTAAAAGTCGTTTTCGAAGTTTTCGCGAAATGTCCTCCTGGATATATACACTAAGGATCGCCTTAGTTGGCGGCTTGTTCAAACGTAACAGCATGAAATTTTTGACACACTTATCTTTAATTAACTCAAAAACTATAGGAGCTAGAAAGCTCGTTCTAGCGCCAATCGACGCAGTTCGCTTTACTCTACCTATGATTTAAAAATGCAGTTTTTCTGTTCAGGTCTCTAGCTTTCAGTAAGGCTTCTACAGTGCGTAACGACGTGACATAAACGGCCTAAAATTTTTGAGAACTGGTCATAAAGCTCTAATTTTCTGCAAAAGTATCTATCCAGCTGGAAAGTTTCAATAGTTTTTTTGTAGAACATCGAACGAGCTATTCGACAGTAAAACAAATTTTCTTACAACTATTTTTGCTCGAACATAAAATGCAAAAAAAAACATAACGCCGTGTCATTTTTCGTAACGGCGTGACACACATTATTGTCGCACCATTTTGAGGCACTAAACGTTGTTCAAAAAACTTCATACTTATAGTCTCTGTAGGTGTAGTTTCCTGAAAAGACTCCAGTTGAAAATAAAGTTCAAAAAATTCTCTGAGGCTTTCAGACCAAGGTGGAAGTTGAAACGTTCAGGCATCAACTTTCTCTCGACTGAAAAATAGATCTTAAAACAAAGTCAGCCATTTCGCAGGGAATTAAATTCTCTATTCAATGGTATGCCTTTGAAATTTTTTGAACAAAATGTCTAGGTCAGAAAATTAAAATTTTTATATTGAAAATTAACTTTTTCTTCAAAACAAATGTCGGATTCGTGATCAGCATGAAAATCTACGTCTAGTGATGTGCCTCTATCGATTCTCCGATGATAAAACTTCGGAAAATTCTTGATCGGCTAAGTGTCACGTTACGTGGACAAACCGTTGGAATAGTGATGGATAATTTAAAGAAATTTTTTTCTGCAGTTTTCCAGAACAAGTTTTTGAAGTTTAAACATGTTCAACTGAAGAGCGAAGCATTTCTGATAATTCAAGACCATTTACGCTCAAAATCATATTAGGTCGTTTTCTTAGCAAAACCTCTTTTTTTCGTTTTTGCGAAAACCCCTCGTTTTCCAGCAGCAATTACGCGCTATTCAATAAACTTTTTATAACTGACGAGCCGAAACCAAACATTTTCTGGTTGATCCTAGAGGTGAGATTATGTTTGATGTTGAAAATAGTGAGAATATCACTCGGTTATGACAATCCCGATAACGTTGGAGACAATAATAAGGTTTGCTATCATTTGCTTACAGCGAAGCGTTACATTAAAAGTTACGTGTTTTTCTGAAACATATTTATGTAGCTTGTTCCCGAAAAACACACCCATCTATTCTTGATAGTGTACAACGCTTAACCTCTAGAATAGTGATGAAAGACTATACCTCGGATGTATCTCGTTTACAAACTAAATTAAAACCTAAAATTAGAAGTTTTAGGGCGTGCTTTGATCAACTGGACAGGAAAAACCTTGTCTGTTTACTTATACTGTTATTCTGCTTTACTACTAACATTAGAGAATAATCTTCTGTCTAACAGTAAACAAATGGAGATTGATGACCATCGACCAGATGAAAATCTGGATGAAGATGATCTGCAGAGGTCACCCGCGCTGATTAAAGCCAAGCAAGAGTCTGCCATGGGAATGCTGAACCGGTGGGTCTGAATCACTAAATTGGAATGTCTCTTCGATTGATTTAATCAAAAACTAATCGCTTCAAACACTATTACAAATTCTATAACGAAGGCAACATGACGATCTTTCAAAGCCTACTGGTACCCGTGGCAACATACTATTCTATCCTGCTCTCATACGGACTATTCAGATCTTCTATCGAAATGGCGAGATCAGTCCACATTCGTCAAATACGAGAGACATCCGGCCACTGAAGAACAAGGAAACTGCGCTCATTCGCATCTGATAATGTCGACTGGCGAAACATTCGAACATTTCACAGCGAGACATCCCGCTCTTAAAGTTAGCCGCGCAAAGTTATTCAAAGTTGTTGAAAATCTCGGTAATTTTTCAACGTAAAGGTTCGACAAAAACTAAAGTAGTCGGATAGGATACACATTAGTCGACTCAGTTTTGCTCCTGATTCTGAATACGATATTTCTGCTGCATAAAAGCTGAGTTCGGATAAAGAAAATTGAGAATTACGAGCAGAATTCTGATGTTTCCTCACTCTCTACCATCTGCTTGTGGATACCAAAATATAAATCAATTAACCAATCAGTCAAACGAAACGGATTAGAACAGAATCCTAAATGTTAAGATCTTATAGAATCCTAATGTATAGAATAGAGAGGAAGTGTGAAGGAGCCTATCTAACGTAATTGGTTCAAACTCAATAACAATGCAAGTTTAATTGCATTGTTATTCGGTTAGAAAGAAAATCCATTCATGTGAAGATATCAGAGTCTGCTAATAGGGAAGAACTCAATGTGAAGTAACGATACTTCACGATGCGCACTTTTATTTCTTCCTACGAACCGGCAAATTCTGCTCAAATCGGCTGAAATTCTGCAAGACTCTGATCAGGTTCTGGTAGCATTCCAGTTCTATTTGTATCGGAATTCTACCAGAATCTGATTAATACTTTGAATACGTCGAGCTCTGTCATTTCTTGGAGGTTCCATAGAACTTGACATTGCTACTTTTTTCGGAAATAAACATCCTACGAGACTTCGCATGATTACCTATGCTTCATCTGATTTTCAGATTACCAGAAGCCAATCGATTCAGGTGATTGTTTGATAAAAAGATGAGTGAAAGTACTTAGTTTAAAATGCAACCCGAACTTTCTAGCCCTTTTAACCACAAGTTAGTCAAAAAATGGTCACATTTATAAAGACAATCTGCTTGTGGCAACAAAGACAGAATCTTCCTCTGAACTGATCTTCTTTTTCCTTTTATAGTTTCTCTTCTGGGTTTTTTTTTTCTTATTTTGCATAGCGTATAGCCAATGTTTGTAGATGAACCTGAAGGAAATATGTCTTTTACGAATCGTAGTTATAAATAAAGGAAGAGAAAAGTTACTATAAATTTATTCTTGAGTATACCATTTATTAGCTAACGCCATTCTAGTGCTCTTTATAATGGTTTAGCTGCATGGTAGGCAAATCCTTCTATAATTCTTGAGAAGTTACGGGTCGGAGATGTAGACAGGAATGTAACCATGAGCGTTGAATGTTGACAACGTCAACTAATCCAAACTTTGCGTTCTATTCTCATTTTAGATAAAAGTATATGGAGAAAACTGGTCAAGATTATTACCTTTGTCGCAGTAGAAGTGGTTGTAGTGAAAACAGACAGGATGTAGATTAAAATTTTGTGAACGTACAGTTCTTCACTTTTTTTGAAAAAACTTAACAATAACTCTCAATTTTTATTAACCGAATTACATCTTCTCAGCTCCAAGGTTAGGAAAGAAAAGCTCAAGTTTCATCATAGAGCAAAAATCGCTGAAGAATAATCTTTTATCAGAAATCGCTCATATTATAACAAATAATAAAATATAAATTAAGTAACTAAAATGTGAGAAAATAACGATTTAAATACATTGATTTTGAATTACGTAGAAGATATTATAGCACTCCGAGTAAAAATGATAAAATAAATACGCAAAACGGTGTATTCATTGAAGTCAAACTAACACCGTCTGAACTAGGTGTTGGTACACGGTCTTGAGTGCAATATGCTTCATTGCTAGAGCTTATCGAGTCCGTACATGTTAACATGTATTGCAGTGAACACATACTTTGACACATCAGTTTATTACAGCTAGCAGGTGCAAAATAGATCGCCGGTATTACACCCTGATGTTGTAAAGTACATTTATAACCCACACAACATGAACAAATACAATCATTCGTCGATTGGGATGTGGTCGGTTGAAATCGTTTTGTGCTACTTGATCTTTGGGAACTGTTGGATGATGTAGATTGCTGGGTACTTTTTTACTAGTCAGAAATGCCATTCGTAAACCGTAATAAATATTGAGCGAAATATACGCGTGACATCATTTGTGAACACATCATCTCTGCGTAGTAGATGAAGAACGTTGCGTATTTGTATTGGAGGATCTCGAAGGCGTTGTGGACGATCGTTGAGTTGTAGTAGAGGATAATTTTTGAGTACTCGTAGAGAATGGTGTCATGCGAGGAGTAGTGTCTGAAAAAAAGAATTGTAAGTGAGCAAGTTTTCTAGTATTTTGTTCTAGAACTGCACTGGTTTCTCCAGATAAAAAATTTAAAAAAAATTAACGATGTGAAAAAGTTTTAATCAGCATAAAAATAAAAATGATTAAAAAAGAGGTTTTCCATTCCGAGAATACCGAGTTAACGATTGGTTTACTGTTGAGACTCAACCAGAAATCCATATTTACCTTAGAATGTTGTATACGAACAGATTGTAGGAAAATGTCCAAATGATTTTGGCACCAATTTACAAGTCAAATTCGAGCACTACGAGCGGTTATTAATCTATCTTTTATTGCAATTGCTGAGCGAAATCTGTGTGTTTTCTCTTAATCTGTTTTTTCATAGATAGACTTTTCACATGTATTATTCTTTATTTCAGTCAGTATTTTTGGCAACCATCTATTATGAAATTCTCAAAAATTCTCTACAATGGTACGAGATTTCATTCATTTATCTTTTCATAGTAAAATACACCCTTTATTTAGCAGCAAAATTAAAGGTGTAGCTACAAAACTTGTAAACATTTTGATTTTCAACTTTTGATATTTTCTACACGGTTGAACTTATCCGAGGGATGATCTGCTAGTAGCATATTTTCTATGCTTAATCAGACAAATCATTGATTTTAGAGCTACTCATTTTTTGAATTTTCTGTAGAAAAGAAACATACTGGTGCTTGAAGACTGAGTGCTACGGCTAGTTGATCGTTGAGTTGTAGGTGTTAATATCGTTGTGTTCATGGATGTTGTGCGTTGCGCTAAACAGTTTTGTATCATTATTACTCAAAAAATCAAAAACTACCTAGTAGGATTTGATAGGATATTTTAAAGTCAAGAAAGAGATGTTGATCGGCAACCTGGTAAACCACACAGTAGTTAAATTTCTCCGTTTCTTTGACGAACTCATAGAGAATGCTTTAAACGTTTATGAAACTAGTTGAACTAATTTTCTTTTTCTAAGTAATTTTGACATGCCTTTATCAAAACGGTTTCATTAGTAGAAAATTAAAAAATCGTTTTTCCTAAAACTCACTGGTCGTTGTCGGTCGAGTAGTACTAGCGGTTGTTTTTCTCGTGGTGGTCGTCGATGCCGTAGTACTAGCGGTTGTTTTTCTCGTGGTGATCGTCGATGCCGTAGTACTAGCGGTTGTTTTTCTCGTGGTGATCGTCGATGCCGTAGTACTAGCGGTTGTTTTTCTCGTAGTGGTCGTCGATGGCGTAGTGCGTTGGGTGGTCTCTGCCAAAGAAAGATGATTAAATTGAAGGGAAAAACAGCGCTGAGCAAAACCTTAACTGGCATTAGGGATGCAAGTGTGCTTACGAATGAATTGAGAAGTCGGCTATTATGATAGCATCGTGTCATAACTGTTTCTAATAAACCGAACTTCACGCTATTTTAACTCAAATATCAACATGGTTTTGCCAAATTGCATAACAAACTTTAAGCCTGATTTAGTCGATTGAAGGTTTTTGTGACTTCTACTTATAACATCAGAATATAAAGAAATAACTGTAAACTCAGACGAAGGTATGCAAAGCATCGTCTCAAGTTCAAATTTAATTAGTTTATCGTTCTCGGTTGTTGCTTCCATGGATTGCAGAATCTAAACACCTGAATTTGCAGCATAATTCCAGGGACAAAGTAACACTTATGAGACAGTATTCTTCTGCGGCGTGTCTCGATTGTGAAGTAATTTTAGAATTCAGGCCGATAGATGGAGCAAGATTAGAAATTGCTCCACTCGACTCTACTATGTTTTCATATGAAGACTTTCTGTATTATTCACCAAAGTCTTCTTTCTGAATTCGTTGAGAGTTTTTAACAGTGCAAATGTTGTTAAAGAAATTCAAATATCGAAAAGAACTGCACTCCGTGTTTCTAAACCAGTTTTGTACCCGCTCAAAACTTTCATCGATCTTTCTGCTGCTATTTTACATGAATAAAATTAGTTTCCGAGCTATTGTGTCCGTCAGGTATCTGCTTTCGGCAATTGTTTTGTAGAAAGCGCTTGCAAACGATTCAGAATTTGTTGCTAATCAACGAAACAGATATATCACTAGGAAAAAGTTTTTCTTTCATCTGTTGGTTAACTATTATCTATAAATTAAAACAGTGGCTGCGGTTACTTTTTGAATAACTTTTGACAAGAATGAGATAGAGACCTGCGGTTTTCAGTATTCGATAGACAAGACCTGTGTGCATCTTTCAACAACAACAAAAAAAATGATTTTTGAAACAAAGTCA
>CAJNOQ010008553.1:0-11091 GCA_905250885.1 Didymodactylos carnosus | reverse complement strand
CCGATTTTGAACAAAATCAAGAACGGTTTACTCGTAATTTGAGAAAAGATAAGAACGATTTACTCCGAATTTCGGAGAAACCTGAGGGATGATTTACTCCGATTTTGGTTTTTTCGAATACTGAAGTGCTGCTTTCTCCGAAAACTGATATTAAATGTGTTCTTTGAAGAAGCTTTCTTAACGGACTTAGATGACTTATTTCTATTTTTTTTCGCCTACGTCTGAGAAAATTACAGTGAATGCGTTTATGCAAATTTAATGAGTGATGCTCATCAATTATTTATACTTCACCATGAGCTCAGAGAATTAGGGGCTTATTTTTGGAGACCTTACTCCCATTTTTTTACTTATATCGTTTCATACGTATAAAATCTTATAGTTAAGGAAAAAAGTGAAAGAATCACACTCATACAGAGTGGCTTTTCAGATAGCAGAAGTTCAAGCATCAGATGGAGTAGTTATTACGATTTCTTTATGGTCGCCACGCGACAATAGCGAATGAATTGCGATCACGAATTTAGCGCGATTATTCTCGGATCACGGCAGAATCGCGATTATTCTTGTGATATGAGAACTCACGACTAAGTGCATCCGCTATAGTGTCACTAAGACATATAGGATGTTAAAAATTAAATTCGAATTAAAAGTCATTGGATGAAAACTTTAGGTTTAAATAAGCTTCAAATAACATTTCATTTCTCCATATTTCTTTGTTATGCTCAATCACAGCTACTGAGATCTCTTATGAGGGCGCCACTAACAGACTGTGTTGGAAATTCATCATAAAGCGCCCTCGATCTCAGTAGCTGTGCTTGGATGGAGGCAAAACCGCGATCATAAAATAAGACTCCTGTTTCACGATCACAATACGTACTTGTCACGACTCGCGGTGCGATGAGGACAAGAAAGCTGATTTGGGGTGGGTTTTGATTGCAGAAAACAATCAGAAGAGTGTTCAAAACTTTGACGAAGGGTTCGAAGTTATTTAAATTCGTAACATGGACTTTAATAAACTGAAAAGACATAGCTGACTGGTTTATACCTTGTTTGAACGAGCATGGATGGAACGTCGTTTTTATATAAGATAGAATAAAGTTTCATTACCTTTCCATATCCTGGAGTTCAACGAAAAAAAGAGTTTTAAAATCGAATACAAAAATCCACGAGAATCCTTCATACTTCTCGAAGGAACAAGGCCTGCCCCCGGATCCGAAATGTCGATTTTCGGCAAAAATATTGATTTTCAGAAAAGCACATGGTTGGTAGCCCAAAGTGTCTACTTTCTAATGACGTAATTTTTGTGTCGATAGAATAGTTTTTTCATAGCGTTTGAGCGAGTTTTCCAGGAGTCCCATAGCAAAAATATTTGGCTTCTTTTCACTTTTATTGCATAAGCACATGCATGTGCCGCACATATTCATTAGATCCGCCATGACTGATAACCTGCAGCAAAATATCGACAAATTATTTAACGTAATTTTGTTTTTCATATTGACATGGTTGAATAGAGCTCATCGAGTTGCACAAGATAGCATCAGTTGTAGTCGTGACAAAATAGTTTTCCTGTGAAGCATAGATGTCAAATGAAATTATGCGGTCGCAAAGTATGGAAAAATTAGGAACTTTGCGTAGCATAAACGAAGAATAAAAATGATAGGAAGTATAGGAGCGTGGAAAGTTTCGAACATCTCCGGGTTCTGTTGATGATCGTACGTAGATCGAAAATTCTGGAATTTGACGCTTATATATCTTTTAATTATCAAGGATAGGGACAATCTCGAATTCAAGAGTCGAATAGGCTTTAAGGCTTAGATGCAGCTTGCACAAGGTGGGGAATGCTGAGAGTGAGTGCGTTAAAGAACTTCACATATTTCCAATTCATATTTCTCTAGTGTTTCTATAGTTCCTAATGTTCCTAATGTTGTTATAAGCTTTATTTAGTAAGAAGGCAAGGAGAAAATAGGATTACGTTAAAAATAAATGTAAGAATAGCACAAAAAGAAAGAGGAAAAACCCGTGACATCATTTTGTGGGTTCATGAAGAAAAAAGTTGCTAGTGTACAAGAACATTAAAGATAAATACACACACGCATACATATTAGGTCAGACAGAAAGACGAAAAGCAAATAAATAAATATCAGTTCCTAATGTTCGTATCAGAGACCGTCGCAGGACAGGGCTGCCCTGTTGCCCTGTCCTACCGGGCAGAGCGATATATTTTTGTTGCCCTGCCCTGTTACAAGGCAGGACAACAAAAAATTCCTTGATTTGCCCTGCGAGAGATTGATTTTTGAGATTTTCAAGCTTCTTTTTAAGAAAAATTTTGAGATCTCTCGTATATGTGAAAATAAAAATGACAGCTAACTTTTCTAAAATTGATAATTAATAAAAAAAAGATTCTGTTACGCACGAGAAACACATCCAGTATTTGTGATGAGTTTCTTGAAGATAAAGTCTTCTGGGTTAAGGAGAAAAACTTTCTTTTGCAGTGCGGGGCGTCCTGCCAAGCCAGTGAGGGCAGGGCTAAATGAGTAATTTTTTGAGAGGGCAGGGCGGCAGGACAGGACAGAGCGAAAAAAGTTGTCCTGCGACGGTCTCTGGTTGGTATAGTTCCTAATGTTTCTACTGTTTTTATTCTTCGTTTATACTACGCAAAGTTCCTAATTTTTTCATACTTTACCAACACATAATTTCATTTGACAGCACTCGCTCTTGCGTATTCATTATGTATTAAACATTGCTAAAATTTCAAAACTAGCTTTTTCTAGAAAAAAATCGTTTTTCGCAGCAATAAAACAATATAAAAAAGGTCTCATCGTATTTTTTTTCTTTATGGTTACATAGTTATACTCAGTTTTGTACCGCTCTCAACATGTTCTGAGAAATCCGCTTCATTTCTGCACAGAATCTGTTAAAATTCTGCTAAAAATCTGATACAAGTTTACAGTCTGCAGGCAGATTCTCCAAAGAAATTTGTAGACGCGTTTTGTTTAGGTCAGAGACATCTCATATGATTCAGACAAGTTTGGTCTTCAATTCTAGATGTTGGACAATTTCGCACGTTTGTTCGTTGAAAAACTACAAACAAACAAAATGTCGAAATTCTACCCTGGTAGTAGGCTTACATGACCGCGCCGTACATCTTGTTTGATCTGTATATATATAGATAATCAAGCGGAAGACATACAATGAAGGAAAAGTTTGACTCATGCCTATTATAACTCATTAACTACTCTATTCGAGCAGTGGTATAAAATGAATGGGCAATGAAGCAAATCATTATATATACAAAGAATGAAAAAGCAAAAAAAAGCATCGTTCTATATCTTCTAACAGCACACGTTATGTATAATTGCAAATGTTTTACATTCTCTTCAGTTTGTGAGAAATGTCGTACTACGAACTTCGATCATCAAAATATACTCCTGCTTTCATAAAGATGTATCATGAACATACTAAACATATAGTGGCCTTCTTTTAAGATATTTATTTGCCTGATATGAAGTCATTTTACAGAAAATTTAGTCGATGGAATTTTTATATGAATTCATTAAACTTAAAAAATCGGCGACGTTTAAAACGCTCATTCACATTTATTATCGCATTTGTTATTATAGTTTTATATATTGATCGAAAACACTCGAGAACATCTTCATTAAATTCTGATTATCCAAAAGGTGATGATCCGCCAGTACAATACAAAATGGACAATACACACAAAATGAGTGCAATTTTTAATATGGAATTTATAAATCCGTCACATTTAATGTTTAATTCGTTTGGGCACCACTTTGTTCCAGTTATCATTTTATCAAAAGCAGCTAATGCCGAAGTACGTGATGCTATTCGACGAACATGGGGAAGTGAAAGAATCTACAATAACACATTATTAAAATCATTTTTTTTTGTTGGCACTGATGATTTTACTCTTCAACGTGTTAAAATGGAACAACTCGTATTTGATGATGTTATTCATGTATCGATTCCCGATTTGTACACATTTTCTGCTTATAAAGAATTGGCTGCGATGTATTGGGTAAAAAAGTATTTACCAATGGCAAAATATTTTATTAAAACAGAAGACGATACAATCATTAATGTACCGACACTTGTTACTAAAGTATTACCGCATATTAATACACGCGAACAAACTATCTATGGTTGGTTTGGTAAGAATAGTATTATTAAACGTAGTCCAGAATATCAAAAATTTGTAGACGCTCTTGTACCACCATCAGATGATTTATTCTTTGCAGTAAATTTATGTTACATTGTGACAGCAGTAGCAATCGATATGATGTTAGAAACATTAGGTAACATTGAATTTATCGAGTATCCCGGTGATTCATTTGTAACGGGTATGTTACGCGACGCGGCTAAAGTTAATATAACCAGTTTTGATTTCAATGGTCATAAATATCGTTTTCAAGTGGCTAATGGCAAATGCATGCAAGTGTTCAGGCAAGACCCACGTTTATTATCGTGTACAACATCACTGCATGCTGGCTCATTGAGATCAATGCCAGAATATTTTGACGCATGGGATGTGATTATTAACCAAACAAATTTTATTGATTAGATTCAGACTAGGATATATATACAGATCTAGCTATCTCGGAGTCAGATGTAGATGGATCAAGAAATAATATCGAAAAGTTGGATATCATATAGCAGATGAAGGAGAATGCAGAATTAAAAGAGAATGTGTATCTCACTGTAAATAAAAGACGTACGTGGCTGTGTAACTTCAATAACTCGGTTGAACTCTTCATTGTTCAATAAGTCAAAAAGTTAGTTTTTAATTTTATTTGATCTTCTAATCGCAAGTCGGAAGAAGATAAAGACGAACCTTAGAATCTCATCTATAGATGTTTCCGTAAAATAACCATACGCTGTATTCATTTCTAATTGAAAGTATTGTTCGTTTGACCTGTTTAAACTATATTCTACTCAAGAGAAACTTTTATGTTTGTAGTTCTTAAAACCTATAATCACTAAGAATTGTGTAGCTAGTTCTTGAGTAATATAAATTTATTTTTTAATTTTGGAAAAGTTCCTCTTAATCGTTGATAAATAAAAAATGGCCGGTTACCAGAATAAAACTCAGAAAACAATAAGTATAACTAAAAATTTGGCGTCGATGGATTTGTGGGTGCTGTCTGTAGGTGACTGTGGGTATCTTAATGTTTTAATATTATATATCAATGATCATGTTGGAAGAACAGAAAAAAAAATCTTGTTAGTCGGAATATTCCTAGGAAATGAATCACTTATATTTCTTGCCACAAGAAATGACAAGAAACACTTCCTGCGCAAGAAATGTCCCAACACCTCTCGTTCTTAGTATCAAGAACTTCCACTAAGATATCCTAACCGGTATTTTAGATTGTTTCGAACTTCGAGTTCTATGGATTATAATAGTGATGATGGCAGAAGTCGTTTGCTTGTTTGCTTACTTATGAAACACTCTCACACGTAAGAGTAGTTATGATCTGCAGATCAAATAGATACGGACAAAGTGCAGTCTCATCGAATATATCTTGGCACTTTTTGGTCAGGTACTTTTTGACGTTTTTGACTAAGTAATTTGCAAAAAAAGGTCAGTATGTACTGATACTCATTACCATTGGTGCTACACTGAAATTTTTTCTCTTATTGGAGAAGTGCCGCACTGATTCAAAAAGCAGGATCGATGACGCACTCTATTACTAGGTAGCATGCATAAATCCTTCGAATTTTTTGGTTTCATGTAGGTATTATGTTGGATAAAATATATTGATAGCTTTATTTTACGATAAATATCATGACATCATGTTTTTTCTAATTACTTAATTGACGCAAACGTCAAGGCTATCCTTCTCAATACTTCTAGGTCATAACTACTCTTACATGTGACATCAGCCTTGGTGATTTCTCACTTTACTAAATTTTTATTCTGAGATTTCTGTACAGTCATCATGAGCGAGTGGATTCTGATCCGTGAAACTAATTAGAATGGTTCTTCATCAGATTGGTACCGATCAAACTGATAGCAAACTGAGAAACAAATCGTTCTAATTCAGTTGAAATACCATATATTATTAGTGTTTATTCTATTGTGACAGACTATACCATATCTGGTTTAAAAACAGAGTATGTTATTTTTTCGATCTATCACAACGTACTCTAGCATTCAGTTGCCTGTAAGATGCGTGAAAATTCATTGTGTCATCGATGTATCAAAAAGTGGTTGAATCAAAACGTTCTCGAGAAATATGTCCGTTCAAGTGTGGTTGGTTTGAACAAGAGTGCTCTCCTCTAGTGACCATAAATAACTAGGGTTAAAAGTTGAATGGTCGAATAGACTAAATGGCAAAATATAAAACTATGGTACAACATGAAAGTAATTGTAATTTTCAGCTCAAACCATGTAATAGCTGCAGTGAAGAAATACAGAAAAAGACATGTTGGAAATCGGAAATATGGAACAAAAAAATACTACTAAATCATTTATAATTTTCACAAGTATTTTCATGATCATATCAATATTAGCGGTTTTAGTTTTTATTGGAAAATGATGGAATATTAAACAACAAAAGAAAGAAGAACACTCACCAACAACACGAACCAGTCCAATTAGCTAAGAAATCTACAAAGTATTTTGTTGACTAAAGCATCTTTTTGTGGGTTCAATATAACTGCTTCCACTTTGGTGCTTCCAAAGTTTCCTTTTTTGTAGATTTCAGGAATTTTGCTAATCTCTAGATGGTGGAGCCACATATTTTTTAGGCAAACCTTATATACTCAGAAAGTTAGTGCATCAAACCATTGGTTTATTTTAAACAATATCAAACTACCACTCAGAAAAACTTGAAGTGGCTATAAAACGAAATCGATCTTTAACTCTGTTATAAATGATTCATCCATAACAGTTCGCGTAACTAGGGTTAAGCGCTAATAATAGGTTTCAATTTGTTTCGTTGTTGTTTATCGTCGTCGTATGGCTTTAAATGTTCCATTAATTGTTAAACATGCACAAAATAACCCGATTAATAGAAGAAACAATCCAATAATAGCTAGAATTGCGATGCCACCAACGGTAATTAACCATACAATTAAACTAACCAATAGACAAATACCAACTATGCCAGAAATGATAATGAGACTCATTTTTGGTCTTTTTTATACATTTTATTTGTACATAGTGAGTCAAAAGATATGCGTATACTTACTGATGCATGACAGAACACGTGTTTTTTTTCTATCCTGGCATATCAAATCTTCATTCTAAGTCTCCTCATTTATTAGCTATATAAAAAGAGACGTGAAAGTTTGTGTTGGAGTAGAAGTTGCAACGACAACTTGAAAATTTGTTCTTGAAAAAAATTGTAAATATGTGCTACAAAGCTGTTAGAAAACGGCCTAATAAGTTTTTAACTGTACTGTTTCTAATCGTGAACTTGAAACTTCTTTTGGAACCTTTGTTAAAAATTGCAAATTCCAATTATCCAAATTATCTTCCCCTCGCCTTATCACCCTTACTGATTTTTCGAAAAATTTTCAAAATCTTATCACATCTTAATAATAGCTTACGATATGACTAATATAGTCTTACGTAGTCACGTCGCGCATACGCCATTCGTTGGCGTTCGCGGTAAAAGTAGCGTGACTCATTTACTGATATTAGATGGAAAACGCGAATAAATAGTAACTATAGTAAAATACTGGAGAGTCATTGATTTTTGTATGTGCGCGAAAAAACAGCCATCGCTAAAAATCGTGTCGTATTTCGCGATTCTTACAACGAACGCATTACGCGATCCTGCCGCGAATTTTTAAAGAGACTCGCGTCTCTATATTACTAAAATGTTATGTTATGAAAATTGATCACCTATCTAATCGAAGTTCTTCTTAGCGTATATGACTAAAAATGATTTATTGATCAAAACACACTATGGTGGCAACATAGTAACGGCAGCCTCAGCTATCTTATAACCATTTGGAAAAGCGGGTTTTTATGGTCATAATCGAACTGAGAACGCAAGAAAACCTATAGGAAGTTGTTTTTATCAAAACTCAAATTTAAAATACTGAGATAAAACTCAAGCATAGTTCATTTTTAAATAAAGTTCAATATCTCGTGAACCTTACATGGAACATTCTTCAAAGTTTTAGAGAATATTCATGTCCCCCTCTATAATAATAACCGTAAGCTTTTTTTGTCGAAAAAAGGGAGAATAGATTGTCAAATTAATTGCGAAGCTGATCAATTCACACTGATAGTGGCGCCGAATCGAATAATTTTGCTGAAAGAGTAAAAGTCATTTTTCTCGGGTCGGGTTTCTCATGAAAGTTTCAAAGGAGTTTAAAAGGATCCATCTTCAGTAGCATCTAATATTATTTTACACTTTTAAAATTAAATTTAGAATTTTATTTTCTGGTGTATGTGATCTTGTAAAGTGAGAAATTCTACATCTTCTGATATAAAATGCATGGCTCTAAATTTCCAGTTTGAGGGCAAAATGCCGATAATATGGATTTTCTACGTAGTCAGTCAATTTAGGGCTTTTCCCAGGAGGAAATTTTGGACCTTCGCAGGCATTAAAAAGTTTTTTTCCCCTTTAAGGCCTGAAAAGCCTCCTTTTGTCACATTTTAAGGCTTTAAACGACTTGAGATTTTTAACGTGTTCTCTGGAGTTACCCATGTGCACTGAAGACGTTAGAATGCGTTATTTTGATAAACGTCTATAATGTATGTGAAATTTTAATGCATTGTAACGTCTTTAGAAAACGTTTCAGGCTCTGACGCTTCTTAGGCGTTATAAAAACAAGGCGTTCGAACGCCTTACCGTTTCTTAACTGATTTGAATTCATATATCAAGTGGAAGGCATTAGCAGAATTAAAATTCTGAACGTGTTTCCTCAAGTTAAGGCTTTCAAGGCACGTAAAGAACTGTTTGGCGTCGTCGTCATTTAATACATGGGAATGCGCTAAAAATCAAAACATGCTAATTCGTTCCAATTTTTCGTAGGAACTTAAACCCATTATGCCGTCTCTTTTGTTCTTCAATAAGTCTGAACACCTTAACTATCCATATCGCGAACTTCTTCGCATGCATCAGACAGTACGAAGGTAGGCAAATCCATATGAAATGTCCGATCATTACACCAAATTTCTCCGCTTCATTTAAAACCAATTTAGTTTTATAGAGCACATCGAGTTACGTAAGGAACTGTCTTTTCTGACTTCATAGTTGATGCAAGACCCGAGAAAAATGACTTTTACTCTTTCAGCAAAATTATTCGATTCGGCGCCACTATCAGTGTGAATTGATCAGCTTCGCAATTAATTTGACAATCTATTCTCCCTTTTTTCGACAAAAAAAGCTTACGGTTATTATTATAGAGGGGGACATGAATATTCTCTAAAACTTTGAAGAATGTTCCATGTAAGGTTCACGAGATATTGAACTTTATTTAAAAATGAACTATGCTTGAGTTTTATCTCAGTATTTTAAATTTGAGTTTTGATAAAAACAACTTCCTATAGGTTTTCTTGCGTTCTCAGTTCGATTATGACCATAAAAACCCGCTTTTCCAAATGGTTATAAGATAGCTGAGGCTGCCGTTACTATGTTGCCACCATCATTAGTAGCTAACTGCCCATTGTGATTTTATAACAGTTTTATACGGTGGTCATGACAGGTGAAAAAGCTCAATATCTCGTGAACCTTACTTAGAACATTCTTCAAAGTTGTAGAGAATATAGTTCATGTCCACTTTATAATAATAACCTTAAGCAGTTTGTCGAAAAAAGGGTTTTGTTTTGCCGTTTAGATGATTGACCAACTTGATGACAAGAAGAAGGTGTCCCGAAAAGCACGAAAGAATATGTAAGATCGATTTCACAATTTATTTATAACCGATAAAATGTTCTTAAATTTTTGGGATAGAAGTGGGGCCCGGATCGCCACGGTGGCCAATCGTAAGCAAACACGAAATTATATGTTCATTCTTTTATTCATTACTTGTACTGCAACAACACCGGCGCCCGACAACATTGGGGCGCGACGCCTTCAGCATTTAGTGAAAGGTAGGAAATAACTACTGTTTTGTGTTGCCTTTTAGATGACCGACAATATAGGAGATGACAAGATGGAAGATGTCCACGGGGAAGGTGACAAGGTGAAGAGGCTGCTTAAGAGAGCAGGGACATATCACGTAAGATGGGTTTCACAACTTATTTATAAACAATAAAATGTTCTTTAATTAGACAAGTGGAGCCCAGACCACCACGGTAGCGAACCGTAAGTAAAAACGAAATTATACGCTCGTTCTTTTATTCATTACTTTTCTTAAACTGTGTTTTTGTTCCAGATAGATGGCTGGCTACTGTGTTGCGCGGTCCCATAACAACAGCCGGGCAGGCAAGAATGGGGCCCAACAACAAGGAAGCTCGACAACACAAACCAGGACTTCAATTTCTTTTATTTTTAAATAAATTTTTAAATGTTTTTTTACGTTTTAATTTTGGCGCTCATCTAGGGTTTGTTGTCTTCAAAAAACAAAAAAATGATCTGTATTTGTTCCCTATAGAGACTATAAAGGGTGGTCCAGAAGTCTTGAACTCACTTCTCTATTAAATTTTTATCTATATTGACTTATTTTTAAAAGTTTAACATTTAGCTCCTATAACACCTCATAAAATAAGAATAACAAAAATTTAGTCGGGTTTAAAATATAGTTACGGAAAAAATTTGATGATCAAATCTGAGTTCAACCGACAATAACGAAGAATTATCAAGTTGCGAAAGTAGCGCCCGACATCACGAAGTCTGCAGATATTCCGCTTTTTCGTTTTGTTAAAGTGTTTTTTCCTCGTTTTTGAAAAAACGCGGTTAATGGTATTTTCATCTCGTACAGAAAATAAATGATGGTAAACGGTATTTTTTAAAAACCCGTTCGAAGGCGTTTCCTTTCTATCTGAGATAAGATGCACCCAGGGCAGCCTTGCAGTGAAATTTATTTTTCGACACTTCATACACCATTCGATAGAGAATTTCGCGGTGATCACGAATATCACTTCCAAGGCTCTCAGAACCCTTTCCTCAC
>CAJNOQ010008552.1:0-11091 GCA_905250885.1 Didymodactylos carnosus | reverse complement strand
TTTTTTCAGATTAATTGAGATTACCGTGATTAGAAAGGCAAGAGCATCGAAATTCAAAATTCCTTTTCTTTCTGAAAATTTTTGTACGAACGTCGTAATAGTAGCCCCTTCATAATACAAGCCCCCCTAAAAATTTTGAACACTCGGACAGTTTAGAAGCCCCGGAGGCTTCTATTATGGGGGGGGATCAGAATACAAGCGGAAATAAATTCCATCATGGTATTCTAAACTAAAACTATCAAAAAACACAAAATCAGTTTTTGTACGAATAGAGATTCGACCTAGCTTTGCAGTAAACTGTAAAACTAAATTCACTGTTCTGTGTCTATATCTGTACAACGATTGAAGTTGTACAATCGACTCGATGTTATCAGTAAAAATCAGAAGATGTTTCTAATTGAAAATACCTGAACTGTAGGCATAATTCCACAAAAATAAAGAAATAAAGATGAAATAAATGTCCCGCAAAAAAGTATTTTATCCGCACTGATTGTGCATCAGTGCCGAATAATTTTTTTTCTGTACACCCGTGCGACTTCATCTTTTCCTTCTCATAAGAGAAGTGCCGAGGCAATGCCACATCGTTTTGGCAAGTCAATGTGGTATACTGATCAGTGCCGCCGCATTCTAATACAAAATTCAGTATAAGCAGCCATAATAAAAAACTAATTAAACTGATTAAATAAATTTCTATTTATAATAAATAATTTATTTATAAATTATTAAATAAATGTAGAGAAATGTTTAATCTACTTAATTATCTAGTTGCCATTTTAGATTAGTTTGTAGCTTTATTGCAATAAGTTTTTGAAAAAGAGCAAAAAAGGGGACCGTTAGCTGGACAAGCTGATAATTTAGTACTAAAAAATAGTAAAAAAGTGTGATTTTATTGAATCTTAATTCTCAGATCTCAAATCGTTCTTAGACAATCATTCGACTTGCCTTGATATAACCTGAACGTTTTAGTCGAAGTTTTAGTACAAAATGCTTTTGTACTGATGTTTTGGTGACTAAAAATATCTTTTTGATGAAAATCATTTTTAAGATGATGTGAAATTGAGTTTCTTGAAAAGTAAATTTTAGTTTGCAGCTTCAAGTAATATTTTTTGTACAAGATATTTTTAGTGTCGATGGGGTCTAAATGTTCCAACTTGTCCGCGTCGCGTTTCGAACCAAGGACGTTGTTTCAAAAATGTCACTTTTCAGGGCACTCAAAAAAATGATTAGAATTGTGGCAGAAAACATCTTGGAGAGCCGTGAGACATCCCATTTTGTAGCGAAATCTCTGCTCTACAAGATTAAAGACTTAGAAAAGTTTTTAAGTGCTTAAAAAAACAGAAAAAATTTTGAAAGTTATAAAATAGAACTTTTTCGAAGTATTTTTGAGCAGCTTAAAAAATTCGTATCTCTACAACGAAAGTCGTGCGGAGTCGGGAGCAGTCCTTTTTTTATAGAGGGCATTTCACTCTACCATGCACCACATTCAACTCGAAAACGAATATTTTCTCTAAAAAGAGGCGGAGTACCCTTATGTTTAATGTTTAACTGAGCTTGAAATCAATTGCATCGTGTTCCCGAAGAGAAAACCGGGTAAAACATGGTGAAATTAGCATTCTAACTGTCTCAAGAAGCGCTATTTAGGAGGGAATTCTCTTGCTGCCAAATCGTGTTTGTTTTGGTGGTATTGTACTTAACAGTTTCTATTGTCTTAGATCTTAATTTATAGCTTTGAAATTTCTTTTTAAACCAAAAACGTGAAGTCTCAAAAAAAGACTTTTCTTGTACACATCTGTCATAGCTTCCGCTTGTGTTTTACTTTGAAGACAAATAATTACCATCCTTGGGCCATCCATTTCGTTCGAATATCACAAATCTCTCTAGTTTTTGCCTTCTTGATTTCAACAAATTCATCTTGCAATTTTATAAGTTTGGTGTTAAATATAGAAAGTATTTATCTGTTGATGAGGTATATTTGCATTTAAGGCATGCATTCACATTATTTTTATTTTCATTTTCGTACTACGAAAATGCTATTTATTTGTCTTGAAATTAAAATACAAGCGGAAGCAGTGACAGATGTGTATACGTCGGTATGCGACATTGCGGCACCAATAATTCAATCGATTTCAATCTCTTTTTTGTGTGTTGACTCGTGTATTCTTAAAGCTGATTCATGACTTTTCAAGACGTTGGAATACAGACCATCAATCAACTAAAAGACAGTATCAGAGTTTTTTAGTGTTACCTTCATCTTCATTGCTATTCTCCTTTGTTGGGAATTCTGCTTGTTGAATCATGATGAAACGCAAGTAATCTCTCTCTAACGAAAACCAAATTCATCCGTTTCGCTTTGACAGATGAAACTATATGCTGTCCTAAGAAATAGTCTAGGTGAAACACGTTCACCAACGGTACGTGTCAGGTTAAGAAACTATCAGGAGATATAATGGATTGAAATTGAATTGCATGTGGTGTTTAGATTATCAGACTGAAATAAACTGTTGAAGCGAAACTTTTGAATTTTTCAATTATCCTAAACCTCTGTTTTCTATTCTTTTACTTTTCCTTCATGTCGCTTTAATGAAAACATATTTATGTTTGTTGTCTTTTTCATTTTCAAATTAATTTTTTAACTTTTTTTAAAAAACTTTGAAAGTAGCTGTTCTCTGTAACGTCGAAGAATTGCCACAAATGATGGAAATTGTCTTCGAAAAACTTTAACGATTACACAATCTTATATCAAATGTGGTTTTTTCCTTTTACAGAAAAATTTTTTTTTCTCAAGAGTTTTTTGTAATCATGAAGAAACATGATATTGAATATATTTATTATAAGTATTTTTAAATTTATTTAGTAACTTACATTACTTAATCAACAAAAAAATGACGTGCTATCTGCAGATTGATGATATAAAGTAAGTGAAGAAAGAAACGGTGAATCAAATATGAAGAGGATTTTTTTCTCTTTCATTTATTAGGTATTAGAAACGTTGCTTCCCATTTTGCAAGCAAATTGCTGTTTTCACACCTCCTATACTTCCCATTTTGCAAGTAATTTTTTATTTCTGTACTTTCTTAATTTCCCGTTTTGGAAGCAAACATTTTATTAAAAATTTTCTCATTTTGCAAGCAAAGTAAAATATATATGTTAGTAATGATAAATATATAATATAACAATATGTACTACTCCATGTCTTTTCCACCAACATCATATATGAAGCGGTAGGCAGTTTTTCTTACATGTTCTAGATATTCTTTTATATCAATTGCTTCAATGGTTAAGGCTGTTCTTGCCAAACATAAGGCGAAATCGTTCTCTTCATTTTTTTTCCGGTGTTTTTTAGACGTTGATCCAGTGCTGGCTCTAATATATCACGGCAACGCGCAAAATCTTCTTTTCAAGTTTGTTTCATCCACCGATACACATTGGGATGAGTTGTTGCACGACTACAAATGCAAAAAATAAGGTATGAAACTATAGTCAACCTATAAATTTCAATATATACTTATGAATTTTGCTTCCGATGATAGCCTTGAACAGCATTATTTGTCTTTGGACGTAGATCAAAAGCATCGAACAAGTTTCAGAATCAAAGCGTGAAATATCCTTCTAATATACAACGAAGGCAGAGATAATTATTATTCCAATATAATTCTATATTTTACCTTCTACGTATGTATCACAAATATAGTCAAAAAACCTTGCACTGCAGTCGTATCACTTGGTATAAGATCATAAGTATCAGCAAATACTGACGGAATTTGATCCGGTGAAACAGGTGGTACAACAATACCTAGATTTTTCTTATAAATTTGTGTTTCATTTTTCTGCTTTGCTAGTTTTTTTCATCGATTTTTTGTGAAATGAAAATAACAACCTTTAGTCAAAGCGTTGGGAAAATGTTGATTGAAAGCTAATATGGCCGCTTCTTCAAAATCCAGCATAATTGTTTTGGGATTTAGCGTGATTCCTAGAAACAAATATATATAATCACAATACATATATAGAACAATCGCAGAACATATATAGAACACAATAAACCGTATAGAATAGTCTTACCATTCGAATTTACAAGGAACAGCAAACCATTAATCATAGTAGTATACGTTTCCCGATTTTTATTTGGCAATAAACAGTACACTGACGGCTTTATCGATAATTTATTATATGTATGGATTGTATATGCTTGATAGAATGGTCGCGGCGTTATTCTGAATGTTCCATTAACATTTCAATGTTCAGGTAATGCCAATTCTGTTAAAGCACGATCGGTCACAAAAATCAAAACTTTAATCGGCATTAGTGTCACGTAACGTAAAAATTGATTACCACCATTATCCGGTTGCCATTCCAATGAAATATCAACTTCTGATAATGTAGCCGGCAGTCTTGGAATATAACTGTTACGGAAACGATGCAACACTGATTTTACTGAATCTAATTGCATGTCTAGAAAAGAATCTGTCTTTAACAACAAAATAGGCTTAGCGGTGGAGATAAACCTACTACTGATGTTCATGATTTGCGACACAGCTTTGCACAACTCTTCTTCATATGTTTGCGTTACAGGAATGGGCTCTGTAATAAATCTTTTTTTCATTTCTTTTGTGATCAGTTGTCTGTCCGTCATTACACACTTATGGATAGATTTCAACTGAATCGTATCTCTGAACGTTAATGCCGAACCTGCACAACCAAGTCTAAGAAGTTTCGTAAACTGGAAAAAGGAGTATTAACCAATTAATCGTTAACAGCTTATCTTACACATTGCCATAAGGTGCTTCCGAACAGCCACTCCCACTTTTACATCGACTTTCAGCCGGCACTTTTTTACTATGCTAGTTTTGTAGAGCTTGTTGATTTGTATAAAAATGCATAGTCAGTTTTGGTTCAGAGTTACCAGTTTAGCTGTAAACTTGACCGAAAAACTCGATTTTTGAGAAAAATCCCCTTCCCGGAAATGCTTTGTTTTATTTTAACAAAACACATTACAGAAACTCTGAAATCGCCATTCCTGGAGCGTTAAAAGCTACGGAGATCAAATATTCATATCTGTCAGCAACAAGATACTTTTTACCACTATTATGATTCTTCATTTAGTATTGCATGGTTTCATGAATTTGTAGTATCTTCTATCGTCCTTCATCTCCCTTTTATATTATTTGATAATCAACCTGTGGTTATGATGCTTTAAATTAGATTAGATTGTGAAGCTTTTGATCAAAAACCGGATTTTATTTTACGATTAACGATGCTTTTAAGTACTCTAATAATTAGGATTAATTAATTAGACAACGTTTAAACGTTTAGACTTATAACATAAGTTCTTCCTTTTTTATTAAACAGTTTGCGGGGACATTTGAATGGGAACATTTTTGATAATTTTTTGAATTATAAAGAAAGAGTGTTGAGAATTATATTTTTCTCTACACTATGATTACATTTAGATAAATATAATTTGCTCGTTCTAAAACACAAGTACTAGACAATTTGTTTATGTGTAAGAGGTAGTCGACAAAAATGGCTACACATCCACATTCCTCATTGACAACAACTGAATTATCCGAAACGATTGATCCTTTTAAAATTCAAAAATTGAACATAAATGAAAATATATTCGTTTCACTTGATCCTTATAGGTATCGTTTTTCGAGTTTATGGGCAAAATTAGTTTATGGTTTATGGTTTAAAATTTCTATTCTTATAGGTATCATTATGCATTAGTAGAATCACAATTGAAATCAGCTCATAATCGATTGAAATCATATGATAATCCATCGGAATGTAAACGATTCATTCAGGAGCATCCAAATGAAAAAATTATTCTATCGGTTAGCGATGCTTTCAGTTCACAGATTGTTCCGTTTATACATGATCTACCGCAAATAGAAATGATTTATATCACTTTGATGACTGTTCCTCGTGCAAGTGACTACAATTGGGCTAGTAACCTTAAAAAAGTACGTATATGATCGCAGCTAAACGGAGTGTAGGTGCCAAACAACAAATCAACTAGTAGTTTTTCTAATCTTTTAAGTTGTCACAAATAGTGCGGGCTCTTCTTCTACTCTAGCACCGTATAATGTAGTCAATTTAGTAGAGCCGATGACTATACGTTAGATTGTTTAGTTTTGAGTTCTTCCCCACGGCGAATAGTACAAGAGAAAATCATAACATGTATTATTTATTCTTTTTTCTTTAACAGGTTGTTCTGTGCACAGTTGAGCCAGACGAATTACTGACAAATGAGATCGATAAACATACTGAACTCGAAAATGATAAACGAGCATTTATCATTCACTTTTATAAAAGTAATATAAACGAATAATCTACAAAAAATCTAAAACAATCAAATGCATCATTTATGTGGTCTCAAATGTTTATTGAAGCTTTATTACGTATGGAAACTACCGATGAAGATCATCATGAACTTATTAATATGTGCCGTAAAATGTATGCTGATGACAAATTTGAGCTTCAAAACATTGAAAAATTCGAGCGTGAATATAAGCGGGAAAGTGCTATTACATGGTATACAAGAGAAACTTTCGTTTATCGACAACTCAATAAAGCTTTACGTAGTGGAAAATTTGAGATGCTCTTTGCTTTTCGTTTTTTGATTAAAGATATTTATGAACAGCTGAAAATGGAATACGAGCAACAACAAGAGTGGTTAGATTCTATCCGCCTTTATCATGGACAAAGTGTATCTGCAGGGGAATTGACACAATTACAAAATACTATTGGTCACTATATTTCTTTCGATTCTTTTCTATCTGCAACAAAATCTGAACAACTGGCTCTGATTTATTCTGATGAGAACAACATTACGAACACTACGCAGTCAGTGGTATTCAATATCTTAGTTGAGCCATCTCGTCTTCAGTCATCAAAGCCGTTTGCCTCTATTTCTCACCTTAGTCATTTTGGTTCTGCCGAAGAGGAGTATCTAATTATGTTAGGCGCAATATTTTACATTGTCGACGTTAGCAGAGATAATGATGATAAAAGGTGGATTGTATATCTTCGTCTATGTAATGAAAATGAGCATGAACTGCACGAACTTTATCAGCATCTGTCAGCAGACTTACCGAAAGAAACTAATCTAGCAGATTTAGGCGATCTCTGTCAGAAAATGGGACAGGATGATACAGCTGAAATATTCTACGGACGTTGTATAACCGGAAAATTCATGAGTGCAACTGCTTTAAGTCGCTGCTTTGTTGGATTAGGAAATATAGCACGAGAAAAAGGCGATTATAATTTAGCAATCAATTATCATCAAAGAACACTTGATCTTCTATCGACAACACATGGATCAGACGACCGTTTATTTCTCATAAATAGCAATTTGGCTTTGGTTTATTGTGATAAAGGCAATTATGATTTAGCTATAGAATGCCTTGAAAAAGCTGTATCTGTTGCGGTTCAAATTTATGGAGAAAATAGTCAGCAACTGGATGGTTTGTACACTAATTTAGGTATCGCTCATTCGAAAAAAATGAACTATGAGAAGGCATTCGAATATTTTAGAAAATCATTAGAGCTTAAGCGAAATCGATTACCAGAGAATCATCCTGAACGGGCTGCTTTAGATGTGAATGTTGCTAATGTGCATAATACACTCCACGAATACGATGTCGGTCTAATTTATTATGAAAAAGCATTAAACAATTGGTCAAAGACTTTACCAAAGAATCATCCAGATCTTGCTACACTCTACTTCAATATCGGTACATTATACGAAAGTATGGAAAAGTTCGAAATTGCTTTAAAAAACTATCGAAAAGCAGCCGAGGTTTATGAAAATTTAAATTCAGCAAATCCCAAGCATATAGGTCAGAGTGCTGCTAAGGAGAAAATTAAAGATGTAACCGTATTATTGCTCTTAGAAAAGTTTATTGCAGACGAAACTAACTCATTTAATTCTAAACTTTTCTCACAACGAAACGATCAAAATTTTGAATCTTTTGCTTTACTATGGATCGATACTAATGTTAGTCAAAATCCAGATTCTAATCAAATGTTCAGACAAATCAAAAATATCATCAACTGGCTAAAGCTTTATGATAATACAGAGAAATGTGAACAATATATTTTGGAATCAAAAAAAGATGAAGAAATAGTATTAATTGTGAGCACTGATTTGGCATCTCAGCTTATTCCACGTATACATCATTTTCCGCAAATTGTAATTGTTTACATTTACGGTGTCAGTGGATCGTGTAATCAACATGGAATTACTCATTATCAAAAAGTAAGCCTTCAACAGATCTTGAAAAGTGGTCGAAAAAGTTTTTTAGTGACAGAAGCGACAATACAAAGGTTTTCTTGATATGTAAGGCTAATTTGTCTTTTTTTTAAGCCGGAAAAACATAAGACAAATTCTTTTTTTTCTGTACTTAAAGTGTGCTAACGGCATCCTTTCTTTTATATACGAAGCGATATAGAAAACTATAAGGATCCTTTACTCCGCACGACACTGACTGATTCATAACATTCATCCCAAAAAAACGTGCGATTTTCAAACAGTTTAAAAAGGATAAAATTTCATTACAGGCTCTTCGTTCCTGAACTCCTTCGTTTGCATGAATTTTAGTGCTTCTTTTGCCAACATATACAGAAGGTTTATCCGCTTGAAGAATATACTCAAAAATACAAACTTATCTTCGTTGTCATTCCGTTTTCCTGGAAAAATTTAAAGAAGGATGTCTTTGATTAATACACATTTAGTTGGTTCTATAAAAACAGCTAAAAAAAGTTTATGAAGCTAAACGTTGGATGTGACTATGGGATAGTGTGCTATGAAATTTTTCCCTTCTTCTTTTTTAATTTTTAATTAGGTTAAGGCCTTCGATTCCCTCTCAAGTCAAGTGATTGCTACGGTAGAAGAAGATCAGAAACGACGTGAGAATATAGAAGAGCCCATTTGTATCAAATTTTTACAAAGCAGCAATGGATCGTTCACGTGGTTTCTGTTGATTCTTGAAATCTTATTAAGAATGGAAAATTCAAATGAAGAGAAAGAGAAAGTGGAGTTGTTTGATATTTGTCTCCGTCTTTATTACGATAATACTCCTCAGTTAGAATTTATTAACGAATTTCAAGCTAGTTACTCTTCAGAAAGAGCCATATGGTGGTACAAAAGAAATATGTGTTTAACTCGAATGTTAAATAAAGCCTTACGAACAGAAGACTTGGAAATGTTAGTGGCTTTTCGCTTTTTCATCAAACATCTTTATCAACAGTTGAATTATGAACATCGACGACAGTCCTTTCAATCATTATTTCATGTTTATTTTGGAAAAATGATAACAAAGGAAGAAGTTGAACATTTACAGATGGCTAAAGGGCAAATAATTTCTATTAACGCATTTTTGTCGACCATCAAAAATAAATTACTCGTGCTACGATCTTTATATTCCAGCTCGAAGAATGGATCAAAAGAATCGGTTTTGTTCGATATTAAAGTAGCTACTAGTTGTGAATTAGTCAAACCATTTGCATCAATTTCGCATCTACTGTCTGATGACACTATCGAAGAAATTTTATTCATGGCGGGGACTGTATTTCATTTGATTGATATTAAGAAAGACAGTAAGACAGACATCTGGATTGTGAAACTTGGATTATGTGACGAAAATGCAAGTGAATTGAATAGTGTATATTCACATATGAAAAGTAATTTGGAAGAGGAAACTAATTTAGGTAGTTTAGGCAAATTATTAAGAGAAATGGAACAATTTGATAAAGCTACATTTTTTTACAAACGCTTCCTTACAACTCTAAATTCGTATAAAGTTGGTTTTATTACGGATTGTATTAATGGATTAGGAAATATAGCACTTGCAAGATCTGATCATGAAATGGCTCTTCATTATCATAAAAAATCAATTGAAATTGAATCTGCAAAATCGATACAATCTCAGATAGCTTTTGCAGCTTCCTTTGGAAATTTAGCTATTGCATACAGAATGAAAGATGATTATGATTTGGCTATTAGTTGGTCTGAAAAGGCGTTGTTAATTTATAGAAAGAATGAGAGTGAAAATCGAAGACAAATCGGAGACATATACTTAAATCTTGGCAATACGTATAAAGCAAAAATGAACTATAGTGAAGCAATAAACTACTATAAAAAGTCGTTGGCTATCTTTGAATGTATCTTACCAGAATATCATCCGAATTTAGCTAATCTATATTCAAATCTTGGATCTGTATACTTTATTTTGAACGACTATACTCAGACTATAGTTCATTATGCAATAGCTCTTAATATTTATAAAAACAATTTTTCACCTTATTCTCCACAAATCGCTTCGATTTATCAGGATATCGGTACGACGTATGAAAAGATGGAAAATACTAATTTAGTCCAAAAATATTGTAATACTGAAGAGCAAAAGAAAATATTCTTAGCTAAAGAGATTTACAAATATGTTTATTCATTAGATTAAGCTCCTATTTTTAGGAACTTTATATCTTTTAAAAAGACCGAAAGTTGTATCTTTCTTGCAAGTTTAATACTTTATTTCACTCAATTCCTACAGTGATTGAAAACCCCACAATTAAAACCGAAGAATCCGTAATCTATGACGATCTATCATCACAGCGTAATAAAATAAGTATAAGGTAGGGAAAATATTAATAATGATATTTAATATAAACTAGGAACATTTGTGAAGATTCAACTTTACTGCAAATGCAGATTTGTCGTCTACTGCCAAAATATGAATGTATTCAAACAAAAGAGCAAAAACAAACTCAGCTGAAACAATAAACATGTTAGATTTGAGAAATGTTGAAGTAACTTAACTAATTTGGCAGCGACGTTGTAAAAGTTAATAATAGTTAATAAAAGTTTTATATTTTCATGTATCAGATTTTTTGAAAAGAGTTACAAGAATATAAATTGTTTTACGAATATGAATGAGTTTTACACTAGAGATGTGCACGGGTACCATTTTCGTACCCGTACCCTACCCGAAAATTTTTTTTCCACCCGTACCCGACCCGACCCGAGAACTGTGTACCCGTACCCGACCCGTACCCGACCCGTAATCGACTTATACGTAAAAGATTTCTCCTTTT
>CAJNOQ010008551.1:0-11096 GCA_905250885.1 Didymodactylos carnosus | reverse complement strand
ACGTGAAAGTTAGTGGGGTAAATGGAAACGACCATGTAAAATAGCTGGAAAGCTAGGAGTTTCTTGGAAATCAGTTTCTACTTGAAGGACACCTCTCACAAAAAAGTTTGCGCTTATAAAAAGATGCAGGATATTCTTCTCTACAATACCAGAGAAACTCTCACTTGTAATCATATTTTCCTAACATGATTTTCAAGTTTATATCCTGCGCGATATGAAAAATATCAATTATCAGATAATTTGTCAGTTACTAGCAAGAATTTTGTCTTTTCCTAATAAGTACGTTTCATTTTGACTCTTGAAAATTGATCTAAAAAAGTTGTGATCGAAAGCTCGAGTGTTTAAATAAATTCAGAAGAATTTTATTATAATTTTCATAGCAGTATTATACTTTATATTTAAAACGTTTCATTTTACACTTAAAAGCGAACAAATTTTATGAGCTTTTTAATACTGTTAAGTAATTTGTTCAACAGTTTAATTGGGAATGGAATGAAATTATTTTTGAAAAAGTCCTCCGTGAAATCTATGCAGTGGTGCGAGCGCTTGACTACGCCTAGGATACGTATTAGGTTATGGATTTTCATTTTTAAAGAGCTGCATCAATATTTGCAAGATTTGAAGAGATCGACTGATGTTTCTAAAATCGACATTTATTCATGGGCTGCGAAAGATAAATATTCAATAAAAACCTAAATGAAAATATTAAAACTGAAGTCCATTAACAGATATTGTCCTCAATTCTTAATGTTTCTTTCTCTTCTTTAGCAACTATACTTCATTTATTGTGTGACTGAAATGTCTAGCTCTTACCAGGATCAGTGTCAGTGGGTAAAAAAATGTCATTTCGTTTTGCTGATTGAAAAGTATAGAAGCAAATAGAAAATCGACACATCGTTTTGTATAGGTTGAAAATCATTTTTCTTCGATGATGTCGATTTTTCTTTCGTTCTTAAGCTTGACCTAACTCCAGAGCAAACATGAGAGATTGCTATTAATACCGGAGATGGCGATTATGTTTCTTTTGTGTTTTTTTCTGCTCGCTTTAAAGTGTGATATCATTGTATTGTTATTGCAAAAATATATCAATATCTGGTTCGTAGTAGAAATATCTTGTTCAAGGTAAATATATCTGATTCAAGGAGAAATCTCGCTAAACTGAGAGGTAAGGCAGCTTTTTCATCGAAATGTAGCTGATTATATCTAATCAATCAGCTGATTTGGAATATGATAGTGCATCCCAAGCAAAAACGCCACAAGTTTTTGCTTGCGATGCTTCATAGGAAGTTTTGGAAAATTGATGAGGTCCAAAAGCCCGATCTTCTATGACATGGCCATTTTTCAGCATACATCGGATCAAAAAGTCGTGAAAATTCATGAGCATATACCGATCGATGTTTATTCAGATGTCGTATGGTATTACAATCTATGATGTCGGATGCTCTTGTTCGCACTTGATACTTTGTATGAATGGTTGTCAGACTCGATGGGTGTTGCAGTCACGTATGTTTAAAGAAAAAAGTTGGTCTTATTGATATAACCTATTTATTTGAGAGTGAGGAGTTCATACATAGCTTATGCTAGTCGGCCTTACTTACTCGTGAGGTTCCATCTAGTGACCATAATATTTTGGTATTTACTGCCGTTTCAGTTCATTCAAAGGACTAAGCATCAGCTACCGATTTAAAGACAACGAAAATGAAATTCATTATCATGGTGAATATATCACTGATATTATGCTTATTAATTCAATATGGTGCATCAAAAGAATGTCGGTGTTATTGTTGTCCTTCTGGTGGGTGTGCAATTAATTATGTTGGTTCCTATGACGTTGACAGGAGGTGTGTAGGCTGTGCACCATCTGGATGTGAAAGGAAATATCCAGCAGAATGTACGTTTGGGCCATCTGGTGGTAGAAGTAGGGCTCAATGTGGTGCACAACAAATATTTAATCGACGTAATGCTATACGGTCGATACTGGCAATAATGTTTGTTAAGACACTTCTTATGTTTTAATTTAATTTAACTTTAAGAAACATGCGAATAAAAACAGAAACTGTTTTTTCAGCCTTTTCTTGTTCCTCAGTTGCCTTTCCAGATAGGTTACTCAGTAACCTTACTAGAGTTCACGTTAGGTTTCATTCAGATATCCCTCACTTGTTAGGTAGTTACTGAAGGCGGATCATACAGCAAGTTCTTGTGCGTCTGTATACGGACATTCCGGGGTGTAATGTAGACAGCATCCTTCATGCTGTCAATACGTGGGTTAATATATCGGGCAATAATTGGTCAATATATCGAATTTCATAGCTAGTGGCGCAGTGCCATCAGATACTGTCCACAATATATCGACAAAATAGCTTCTCAGGTCAGTGTTTTTCGTCAACCAGATATATCGGATACGATATCTATTTCAAGATAGTAGCCTAGCAGCTAGAGTTGTCATACCCTCGGGTATGATATAGTTGGCTAACTCAATAAAAGCGGTACGGATAACTAGCTGTCACAAGCCGATATTGCCCGATAACGTATTTTTATAGCTAGATATTCTCAAAGGCATTTTTTTGCTTGGCAGAGAAGTTTCAACTGACCTTTTTTTTCTCGTTAGTGGTACTTCCAATTCTTCTTATAATTCTTTTTATAAGCTTACGGATACCGATGAAGTAGACTATTGGTCAGTCAAGGTATTATAAATCTAATGTAGTCATGTACCTCTGTGTTTGTAGAGAGTCTGATGGGCATCAAATGGTTGTACACAAAAATCAATTTTTTTTCTGCAACGTAGTTGCTCTTTTTATCTAAATGCTAATGTCATCTCTTATTCATAATAAGCAAATTCTTTTTTATTATATTTTATTAATAAAACTTAATGATGCTTTAGTAACTTACTACTCCGTCCTCTATCTGAGCCATTAAAAAAGAAGAAACCGTCCAGGCTTTAAAATAAGATAATCCGCAATACTAGAAAATGTACCAGTCATTGTGCATGCATCATTCGACGCATTTTAAGGAGTCCTATCCTAAGATGTCTAGATTTTCCTCTGTACAATTTTAGCTGTAGACTTTCTCGGGAAAAATGGTATAATGGGGTTGTAATGCACTGTCAGATATGTTTTGAGTGAATATGATAGGTGTATCAGATTGATAATGAAGGGATGTTGATAGAGTCATATAAAGAATTTACATATATACACCAAGTCGAAAACTTTACCAGATGGAATAAAACTAGATACCTTCTGTCAAATAGCTGTATAATGCTCTGTTAGCGTAGAAATTTGACGCAGTGTTCCTGTTCTATGACAGCCGCAAACACTTTGATGTTTCAAACGCGTCTAAATGAAACTTGTGCAGAAATGTGAATGCAATCATACTAAAAGACCACTTAGATTTACAGGAAATATATAGTCCTAGCCAATAATGCCAATGATTCCGATTCCAAGTTCATTATCCACGGTTATTACGATTTTTGGACAACTTTGATTTTTTCCGAATTTTTCGACCGAGATTTTTGCTGAAAAATCAGAGTCGTCTAAAAGTTTCCAAAGATTGTTCAGTGTAGTTTTTCAAGTCAAAATAAGGAAAACATCAGACGGATGTTTTCTGATGATGTTAACTCTTCTCCTTTGAGTTTCATTTTAGGGAAAATCAAAGACGTTGTTGAGAAGACAGATGGAGATGAATTAACATCTAAAGCATCTTCTGAAGATGACAAAACAACAACAAAATATTTGAATCAATCATCCAGTGATCGTCAGCCTTTCGTCAAAGGTCTTAAACCAAAACAAACCAAAGACGAAGTCAAATTAATTGTTGTGTCAAGACCTTGTGGATAAGGAAGCAAAAAATTTTAATAATCATAATTGTTAACGTGTTCGAGAACGAGTTACGCAGAAACCAACACAGTGGCGTCTTTAGATTTCGATTAAGCGTTGAATCAAGAAATGGTACAGGTGACCCGCATAATAAATAAGAGCAAAAAGTATATGAAAAATGAACAAACATTCACATAATTTTTCAAACACCATTCCAACTACCAGGGCCGCAAATAACGGGAGGGCGTATGAGAGTAGACATGCAAAAATACCACTACCATCAATACAAGTACTCGAAGTATTGATCGGTACTGATTACTTGGCTGCTCAGTGAATTTGTTACGCATGTGTTTTGACATGTCTGCAGTAAACAACTCGCTTGACCAAATTTATTCACGTTATCATACTTCTTCTTCTCGAAGCCAATGCACAACTATATAATTCGACAGCAGTCTTGGCGTCATGAACAAAATGCATCTGTGTCCTTTTCGTTTTTACAGCCTGCATTTTTTTCTCCATCGGAAAAAAGTATAAGTTGAGGTGCCATTACCTGAATTGCTGAAGTTTGTGTGTTGGGTTATGCCGACTTTTCTGACACCTTGTGATGACTCTTCACAAGGTACTGCAAACAGTCTGTAACGGATTGTTGTTTTATAGTGATAACTCGTTCACAGTATTGGTGAAACGGGAAAATCGAAGTTGCGTGGAACACCTCGACTCGCTGCGCTCGTCTCGATAATTGTCGTACTGTTATTATACAGATCAATGCGCATGTTTTGGAAATTTCTCTGGCGGTTATTATTCACCGATTATTTTCTGATGATCCTTAGGCGGTTCAGTTCACAAGATAATAACACTGCACACCTCTGAATAATATTAAGAGATCTGTCTTATGGCTTAGCGTCTCATCATAGTACAGAAGTATATCGGTATCCAGCACAGTTTCAGAGTAAACTCTTTACCAGAATTGGTATTTTGTTACCCACACTGATGCTCCGTGAACAGACTATAGACTATAACCTGCACAAACTGTAAATATCTAATTTCTAAATGCAAGAAAATGTAGCTTTTATTTTCAGAATGCCAAATACCAGTTTTCGAAATGCAAATTCATCGTCTTTTGGATTCTGGAATGTAAAATCAGTTATTTTTGCGTTTCAGAATGAAAAATGCCGAAATTACAGATTGCGTTTATCTAAAAGGAAAATGCCACATGTGCATCTTAGTCATTATGTGACAGTCATAAAAATGTCTTTTCCTCGTGTGCGGTTCATTAGTGTGGACAAAGCGTCTGAAGACGAATTGACGAATCGCAATATTTGTGTGTAAAAATGATACAATAATTCGCATTTTACCATTGTTTTGGGAATTCGCAGCGAATTCGTAATTCAGTGCGAACTGATGAGAACTGACAAAAATTATGAAAAAATAACCAAAAATGTGTCTCTTTTGTTTCTCTTGCCAATTCGTAAACTGGGACGAATTCGTAGGCAAGAAAATTCGGCTATCCACGAATTCGTAAATCGAATTGATCTACTATCAACGCATTCGTGAAATGATCTTTTTGGTCACCAAGAATTCGTAAATTGGCAAAAACACGAATTTACGAATTCGTCGGATATGCGTTGGCATCTACGAATTCGTAAATTCGCTTACTTCTCACCTCAGTTCGCCGTTATTTTTACGAATTCGTAAAATGCGAATTGATGTCAAGGACCACTAGCATTTCTATGAGGTTAAAAATAGGTAGATTTGTCTCTTCGCATCAATTCGCCGTTACTTTTACGAATGCACAGAATACGAATTAATATTAGGGACAAGAAATATTTCTATGAGGTTAAGAAAACAAGGAATCGTCTCTTTGCTTCAATTATTTCATCAATTCGTCAATAGATTTTCGCGACAGAAAACAGAAAGGAATCTCTCTCCTGTTTGTGTGCATGCGCCGGAGGGGAGGGGGGGCAGTGAAGATGTGGGAACCGTTGCGAAGAGTCGAACCTATGTATTTTCAACCTCATAAAAAGTTTCTGGTCCCTGAGAGCAATTCGTATTTTATGACTTCGTAAAAATAACGGCGAATTGAGGTGAGAACTATGCGAATCGATGTGAAGAGATGATTCTTACTTTTCTTAACCTTAGAGAAATGTGTCTTGTCCTTGACATCAGTTCGTCAAGCATATCTGACAAATTTCATAAATAGGAGTCGTAAATTCGCATTTTGTTGTCTAGAATTTTTCTATGAGGTTAAAAATAGGTAGATTCGTCTCTTCTCGACGCTTCGCATAGTTCTCACCTCAATTCGCCGTTATTTTTACGAATTCGTAAAATGCGAATTGATATCAAGGACAAGAAAGTTTGGGAGGATGGCTGTGAGCGTTTACGCAACAAGCCAAACGTGTTTCGCTGTATTTCAGTTGACATCAATTCGTATTTTACGAATTCGTAAGAATAACGATGAATTGATATTAGAAGTATCCATTTTTAACCGCTGGATCAGGTCGTAATACGAATTAATCTAGTTCTAAAAGCAGTGAACACTAATTCGTAAACTAATTTTACGAATTATTTGCGACTTGATCAGCATAGTGTCTGATCTATTCTATTACGAATTCGTAAAAGTTTTTAGGAGTATCCGTACGAATTCGATACAGTTCGCATCAATTCGCTGCGAATTCTCAAAATAAGTGTAAAATGCGAATTGTGGCATCATTTTTAAGCTTAAAAATTGCGATTCGTCAATTTGTCTTTAGACACTTTGTCCACACATCTCCATTTTGGAAACAAAAATTTCAAGAAGCACTTAACACTTATTTCTAAATTAAATATTAAAATTTTGAAAGTGAAGTAATCTTAAAATTCAAATATCTCGGCGCAGATTAGCTACCCAAGTTTTCTAAAAGATGCATCGGCTGACTAAAATTAACATATACTTTTTATTCTATTTCCGGAGTCTACAATCAAAACTGGAGTTATAAAAAAGATATAGGCCTTTTAACCTTATTTTGCCGGAGTTATACAATTTTCAAAATGAGTACCATCGACGATTTTTGAAAAATCGATCTGCATGATATATTGCCTATAACTTCGCCAAATTTTATTCGTTTTATTCAAGCAATATCTCATTTGAAAGCCCATCAAAAACGGAACAAATCCCGCTACTTTTGTAATTTTTAAACTAAAAAGTGCACTTATGGGAAATCACGCAAGTGAAAAATTTGATTTTTTCAAAAAATCCCTTGTTAAATGAGACAAATCCGTAAGAACCATATCCATCATATTGGTACTGATAACTTCGAACTGTTGGTATGACTTAGCAAAACGTTCTGTTTCCTCGGTGGACAACCGTCTATTGTCGACAGTGCAAAAGGCCTCTTGATTGATTTTCAAATTATATCAATGCAAATAAATAATTCACGAGCATCACCCGCTCTAGCGGCTAATCTAGGTGGCATACATCCGTTTACCAGTACATTCATCACATGGCAAATGCTATGCTCATCGGACTCTTAAAGTTGTGACGGATCTTATTATGCATTATTTTCTTCCTTATGAGCATTTCTGTATTGAATTAATTATCATATCGTTATTCGATGAGTTGTATTTATTTGTATATTGCACTTAACATGTTTGTAAGGCGAGAACAGAGAAAATACTCTTCCTCTGAGAAGTCACAAAACGGCCACCCTAACTGGGACTAATGACATAAATGTTAGGTTCCAGTCAGCTAAGCTAGAACACGGCAACACAATGAATAGTGACTTAAACTAAGTTAAGACATACTAAGGTAAGGTAAGTCAGACAAGAGCTTTTAAGATAAGACCAGATTAGATAAGGTAAGGTAAGGTAGAGAAGCTGGGAGAGGTTTAGAGAATTGTAGATATGGTAAGATAATGTAGAGAAGTTCGGAGAATTTAAGCTATGGTATGGTATGGTAAGGTAAGGTAGAAAAATTGAGAGAAGTTCGGACATTTGAAGATAGGGTGGGGTAAGGTAAGGTAGAGAAGTTGAGAGAACTTCCGAGAACTTAAGAGAATTTAAGACATGGTAAGGTAGCGAAGAGAACTTAATGTGCGATAACTTTAGATAAGGTTAGGTGTAGAAGTTAAGATATAATAAGGTAAGGCAAGGTAGTGCATGATAAGAGAAATTTCTATCGGTTGGAAAATACAATTAAGAAATAGGGTTTCGAAATACAATCAGTATGTAGTTTCTTGTGTCCGCTAGACGTGCTTACAAAATGGAAATAATTGAAACATGATGTTTTTGTCCTTAGGTTTTGTAGAAGCCTGTTCGGAAAACCGTATTGTTTTATAAACTTTTTATTGTTGCTTTCTTTTAAATAGAATATAAAACAGGCTAAATACCGTACATTCTGAAGTTCTGAATTCGTTCTGATGTTTTTTGAGTGAATTATGACTTTTTTAATAATAGGTAAAAACTGTAATTTTTGAACAACTTGGTTTTCGCCAAATTTTAAAACGTTTTTTTAAGAATAAATATTGGCACGAGATTCACCATAGTCGAAACTTATGTTTGCATGCATTGCTGAGATTCATTGACGGAAATGAAGAGCAGTTCTAGATTTCTCAGAAAAAAAAAAGGAAAATTTTTTATACAAAATAATGCCAGTAGTTACTGTCTACTAACCTACAATTTGTTTTTGTCTATCTTACCCGTATGTATGAGAAAACGTTGCTTTCCATCCTGATAGTCAAGGACAAGAAGGACAATGGAGTAATGTAACAGGCAGAATAAATTAGGAAATATTTGCCGAACAAAAAGAGAATTCCTATTCCAACACAATAATATATGTAGAAAAAGTGTATAGCTCATGCACACAGTTATTCCTATAGTATTTTTATGCATCCGTATAATATTTGCGAGTCTTTTTAAGTAGAAAAATCATGCAAACAAAATATACTATTGTTCAAGTATTTATTAACATTATGAATTAACTGTGCTTACAAGCTAATGCACACCAAAAAGGATTTCATATAATAATAGGTCAGGTAGGGGTGCTAGCCGATAAAAAGGTCGGCGGCGGTGCAAAAAAATCTTTTCAAATCTTTCTCGACTAAACGAATTTTTCAGCTAAAATACTAACTGGCCGGTGGCGGCTGCGACTAACATCTCTAAGCTCAAGAGACGGTAGACTCAGTATGCAGAAGATGCTCGTGTTGTATGCACTACAAAATAACAGTCACACAAAATTTTCTTTTATCGAATTTCCAAAGATCCTAACAAAAAGTCGCTAAGGGCTTAAAGAAGGAACACATTCGAAAACAGCTGCATTATGGATAACCGATAAAAACCTAAGCTTTAGCCTAAAAATGCTTCATCCGGCTCGGGAAAATGTTCTCAGAACTGCTGATGGTCGAAGAGCTCTTTAAAAAAGACATTTAGTGGCCAGTCCTCCTTCCAATCCCAACCGCCACCACTTAGTCTAGTCGACGTTCCAATAAATAATACCGCAATAGAAAACCATTATTAGGCTTAAAATAGGACATAACAGATGCGCCTGTCTCTGTAACCTACAATTCAACGATCCCAACTCAGGAGTCACTTTCTTACAGGGTTAAAGCATTTTTATTGAGTGTGGCGTACCGCATATACAAAAAACATCCTTTCGCAAATACTTGTCTTATGTCTCCGTAAAAGTCGATTCGACTTTTCGATTATATACTGTTGGATACAGTATTGAATTGTGAATAAAATGGTCTATGACATTCGACCTTTGTCTTCATCTGAGATCGTAGATCCGCAAAATACGATCAAAATCCATCATAAGAGAAACACGTTTTTTTCACATGGATTCGATCTTGTTCTCTACGCTCAAACGACCATGCATTTTTTATGCTAGTTTTGTAGAGCAAACAAGTCTCTATAAAAAAGACAAAATAAATGAATAAAAGTTGTGCATCAGGTTCCAAAAAAGTACTGATGTTAGATTGCGAAAACACCGTACATCATTGAGAAAAACTGCTTATTTAATATCCATCACACTCAATAAAATGAATGTGACCCCTGAGGAATTCTCAATTAACTTGTGGAACGTCTCTTAAAAGGCTTACTTGTGATTGTTGCTGATGTCAAAGTGTCCATGAATAAATCTATGTATAATATCCAGTAATGAAATGCAAATTAGAAACTTCAGTTACTGTTGCTCTTTTTATTTTCTGCAGTAAAAAATGAAACGGTATTCGTACTTTTTAGGCTTCTGACCCGATGCAATATAGATTAAAATATAAATTAAAATATAAATTCAATACGCAAATGCTTTAGAACGGAATGTTGATTTGCCATGAATTTAAAAAGATTGTGGAAAAAAATTGATTAAAACTTTAGTATAGCATTTTATTCTGCTGCTACCAGCGAATGAAAACTCAACCAAGTTTACTGGAACGACAATGGGTAAATCAGCCATGGACTAAGAACTATTTTGGTTATAACGCCAAGTGCACATCGACATATCGCTCGGTTGTTACTCCAACATTTTGGAGTGGAACAGACAGTGTATGGTCAGCATCTCAAACAAGTTTTGAACTTCGTTCGTCAAGTGTTAGCCGTGCAGATACCCCATGGTCGGTACAAAATCAAGAATCAGGAGTGGAGAAAAGAAAGAACGCTCGATTATTAACGTATTGTTTCAATGTCCCTTCTTTATCTCCGTATACAAGAATGTTGTCTGTTTCTAGATGGATTTCTTCAGCTGAAATCAAAGGTGCTAGTTTAGGTGTCTTAATTGGATTGACTGTTGCTGGAGTTGTTTTGGGTGCAGTCATTCCTTGGTACATAACACAAGGTAAAAGCTACATTACAGAAGGTAAGAGTGATTTTTTTCAACAAATGTTTTTTAAACTAGGTACAAGTGGGACAACCGATACTAATTCAACAAGTACTCTTACTACTACCACTTTGCCATCAGCAACAAATACAAGTAAGCCTTTTAAGGGACGTTTGTGAAGTTATTCCTTTCAGAATCGTTTTGCATCCAATGGTTAATAGCCAAAGAAGAATGTAACTGTTACACACACTTTATTTCAGTAAATTAACATCTATATATAGTATATTTTAGCCACAGGAAGATCTCTTTGGGAAACTGGGAAAAACAGCTACTGTACAAGAGAGAGAGAGAGAGAGAGAAGAATAGGAATGAAAAATACCCATGCAGTGCGCGACAAAAGTTTCGCCCGCAAACAAACTCGTCCATCTCACACATAGCAAGAACACAAGGAAAAGTGATACCATTATTATACATAGTACTCACTGGCAATCCATTATTCA
>CAJNOQ010008549.1:0-11099 GCA_905250885.1 Didymodactylos carnosus | reverse complement strand
GCTGATCATAATTATCCCAAATGGGGTAATTATGATCAGTCGGTACCTGCTCGCTGAAAATTGATTAGTACGAATTAACGCTAATGAATTTTAAGATGATTTTTACATCGATCGATAGGTAAGACTCGGCTCCACCTACTTGTGAAATATAACTTTTTTTCGGTGAAAACTGGCTGCAGCGCTGCAAGAATACGAAAAGTGGAAGAATGGTGGGACAAAAGTTGAGCGTTCAAATCGCTATATCTTCCATCTGTCTTCATTTCTGAATCATTTCAAAACACGTTAATTAACATTTTCGTTGTCGTTCACATTCATCAAAAACCGCGTTCTCTAACGCGCTGTGAACTTCCGAAGAACGCCTTTTCAAACGAAAACAGTAAAAAATGCGTTTAAACGACCAAGAAAAACGTTGATTTTGAAACCTTTAACTCGTTTTTTGGCCTTTAAAAAGAAAAAAACGCTGTTCTTTTTCAAGCTTTCCACCCCTGGGATGTTATGTATTGTTTTGATTTGATTTGTCTATTGTTTTACACGATACAGCATAACCATTTGTATGCAAATAAAAACAATTCTGAAGCAAAATCAAATAAATGAATTATTTAAATGCAAACCGGAAGGGATAATATCGCTCAATGCAGTAGATTCATATGCATATTTAGATTCAGACTCAGGTATATCTAATGATATTTTCCTTAAGGGTCCTAAACCATCATTGAATGTCGATGCAATACAAATATGGGATATCATTCAGTACATATAGGAAATGACCTAACTCACTAAATATAAATAACGTTCATCTGCGAGGGGCACTTAAAAACGTTCCCTCGTAGATAACTCAAACTGTTTAAAGTGAAGCAGCTTTAGAATCATCCATTAGATTGATGTACCTGAGAGAAAAGTCTTGAATAAAAATCTTAGTTCAGTCTTGCAAGATTTTTGAGAATTTTATTCGACATAGAAACAAAACAATAAAAGAAATTAATTGCTTTCAACTGCATTATAATAAATTGTGAAAAATCGACTTGTTTTTGTTTATGTAACCCAATAGAAGTGTTTTTTTTTGTTTTAGTATCTTTATTTTTTTTACTATGATTACAGCAACACAACAAACTTTTCGCTTGCCAAGAAACAGAAACCATACCTGCTCTTTAATTGAATATATATCGACTATATTTACAATTCATCAAACACTATCAATTGATCTAGAAAAGATCATATCGAACTCTGTGAGAGACCCATCCGACATGTTCGAAAGCACAGTTACTTAATATAAAAATAAGTACTTCCCACTAATAGTCAGAAAAAAAAGCGTTTCAAGGCCCGGATAGTCGCACCAAATAGTCTCCGTTGATTATATACACAAACTTCCAACATTGCAGATAGAATAACGTAAAACCCAAAGAAACGGAGCTACCTCGAGCATCATCCTTCTACGTACAGGGTAACCGCTGAATAATGATGATAACATTCTAAGATACAAGATAGTCAAATCTAGAAAAACAGCGCTCATGTAGAAATGTTATCATCATTATTCAGCGGTTACCCTGTACGTAGAAGGATGATGCTCGAGGTAGCTCCGTTTCTTTGAGTTTTACGTTATTCTATCTGCAATGTTGGAAGTTTGTGTATATAATCAACGGAGACTATTTGGTGCGACTATCCAGGCCTTGAAACGTAGGGGAGAATAAAAAGGTCTCAAGAGTATTTTTCCGTAGAACTAATACAACTTCTCCGAAGAAAAGTTAATGAATATAGCTGTATTTGACCTTTACATTTCATTTTATTTTAAGAAATAGTATTGGTACATTGAGCTTCGTGGGGCCATTAACTTTAAATATTTGGATAAAAATTCATTTCCTGCACATTCCATATAGATCATATCGTGTGTCAGAGCGGTGGGCGGCACATGAGTAAACGGTGTGACCTTGGATATTTGAAGAATCTGTTTTAATAATTCATCAAGTATCCTTTTATGAGAATCATTTAATACAAGTTTAGGTTTAGGTACATTCCGTTTTTGAACTATTCGTTTGGTAAATAGTTCAGTGGAATGTAAGATCAATGTGTAGAGTAACTTGTAGAGATACATTTGAAGGTATAACGGTAGATAGTGTCGTGTAAACAAAAAGATTTCGACTACGAGGTTGATTATGACTGACTGATAAGTATACAATTCGGCTGATGTTGATTTTGGTTGATTCATTGCTTTGTAGAAATATAGACAAGCCATCAGCATACTGTGAGCATACAATGTTCTACTGCCAGTGACAGCCATAATTAAATCAATGTAAGAGTAGGCCGCTTCTAACGGATTAGTGTTGGCTGTTCGTTTCATTATGGCACGTTCATATTTCTTTAACATCAGTAAACGTTCGATTCGTCTTAAAAATGTTAAATTTAATATGTTGATTGGTGGCGTAATATCAGCTACAGATAAAGAACATTGATTAACTGACGTAGCGTTGAATGAAAATTTGAATGATTTATAAATAAGATGAGACTGTCCATGACACTTTCATATGGATGAGAGAGAAGTGCATCATGTGCACTCTGCAACGACTGAACAGAGTTATTTTCAAGTTTAAAGATCATCACCTGGATCAAATACATTTTTGAACGATATTCTAACTGTTGCACTTCTAACAGTTGTAGACGGCCAAGACATTGATAAAATAACTGTTTTAATTGTTGGAGAAAGTAGTTGTTTGAATTTAACAGTACTTGCATAGTTTCAGGACAGGATTTGTAGGTGCTAGATTTCAATTCATTGTATACTTCGATGTTTGATTTAATGAGCAGAGGTTGATTCAGTGCCGTTAAATTACGTATAGATTCTGTGGACAAATTATCAAATGGTAACAGAATGTGTACACCACCATTGACTAATCGATCGTTTTGACCGCTGTCGTTATTTGTTTTCCAAAGTTCATTTACGATTAAAAGATGATATTTAAATAAATCTGTGTTTTTGAATAGATTATGAACGTCATATATTTTAATGGCTGATGTAATAAATGGACGGATGTGTGGATTATTTCGTTTTGATAAGACCATGCAGATGTTATAAAAGGTATTATTGCATTGTACACCGTTGTTTTTGGATAAGACCTAGAATGAAGATAAACACATGTTTTGTTTTTTAGAAGATAAGACGTCGTTTATCACCGATTTTCCGGAATCAACATATATGCGAATTTTAACAGATTCGAACAAAATCAAAAAAGACCGATTCTATTTCCTGAAGTATGTCTCTCAGTTCGTACCGTAGTTAACCGTCATAAAATAAGTAAAAATCGATCTCTAGCACTGACGTCGATCTGGACTTTCACTCATAGAGTTTTTTATACATAACCACTTAATATGAGGTCTATATCTGAGTTTTTCCTACTGAAAATATATCGGACGAGCGCCATGACAGTGGCTTCATCTCTCACCCTAGGGTTATTGCCTCGTAATCGTTTATAGACTGTTGTATAGTAAAGCAATGCTGTTGACAATGATAATTTGGATGATTGAGCTTGTTCTAAAATAATTTTATCCAGATTCCTGTCTTCACAAAATAGATAACAGGTTAATGCAATTATATACTTTTCAGTCGTAAAGTATCGATCACCCAATTGTTTCCAATCATACGGCTTTTCCCCATCATTCATCAACTCATATGCAGTTGGACCTAAATCTTCAATACCATTGATATACCATTGTGTATCAGTACTTCCCATTAAATATTCGGCCGTTTTATGACATACCATAGCTTTATAATACTGCTTTTGTTTGATGTACTCGTTCTTATATTCCATCCACGATGAATATTTGTAGATATGAGCGACGACGAGTCCAATAACACTTCGATTTATGTCAAACGTTGATGTTTGGCATGCATCACTGGAGGAAACCAATATTGACACCAGTTAGTTTGTTTGTTTTTTTAAATTTATCAATTCTTTAGCAAATCTTTATTCTATCCACCTTTTATTAATTCTTTTTACATTTGTACGTGTGGCGAAGCAAGAGCAACTCGAGTCTACAAATGTCTGTGGTGGTACTGCACAGAAGAAAAACAGTATTATTTTGTTGTTTTTTGTGTTTTAAGCCTCGTTTTTCTTTCATCGTGAAGTGAAGTCTCGGATACTGAGTGACGGAAACTGGAAATCTCTAAAAATATAAAATTTTTATAAACACAAAATAATTGAGAAAATGACACGCGTATTTATCCGGTAAATAAAAAACAACAAAAGGAACAGCACAGTACAAAAAAAGGCGCGCAACATTTTTACTTTTCACGTATGAAAATCTAATAACGAAAAAAACTGAAACTTGAACGAATGTGGCAATGTAACAGAAGATAAAAGTAATGAACTATCAGAAAAACCTTTAGTAGAGAACATATCTTTCCGACAGAAAAGAAGAGTTTTGAAATGTCCTTCAAAAACCAAATGCATAACATCATACGGGATTTGAATTGGTAATAAAAATATCGTTGACAAAGGTGAAGGGCCTTTAATCCCTTTGATAATGTGATGTTTGTTTGCATGTTGACCAGTTTCTGTATAAAATTCATGATTTTTGGCTGGAGCGTTTCTCTCAGAATAAGGAAAAAAAATCATGTTTCGATGATTTGGGATTCTCTGATCTTCTATCTGACAATTCCCACACCCATAATAGCCATTATATTGCACGATATATAAAAAATGACACCAGGCGGGGAGATCGAATACGGCTAACTGCAATCGTACATTGAACATGGTCGATTTGCCATTTGAACCACGAATAACCATATTATTCGTCATCAATTCTTGTAATTGTAAAACAATAGGACCAAGTAATAGATCACGATCTGGTTTGTCCTTAGAGGGCCAACATCCGAACAGCATTACTGCATTACGATGGTCTCGGGCAGGTGCAGGAATTTCTACGATGGTTGCTTGAATCGGTCAAAGAGATTTCTCTACGATAAAAAACCACTTTATAATCTTTGATCCAAGAACGCCTTTTTCGTCTTTATAATCTTTCCGAGTCCTTTTTTAAATAACTCAAAAACAATAAAAGATAGAGATATGCCATTTTCAGCAATCGAAAGACGACAATTTAAGCTATACTTTCCGAAGCAAAATCGTCTTTCGAAAACATTCCAAAGACCGGTTTTCTACAAGGTCTTTGAAAAACAAGCGCGGATTTCTAGAAACCGACATAGTAATCTATCGTTCTTTTTTCGTCGATAGATACAACAAATATAGATACAAAATAAGACTGTCAGAAATGCCTGAAAACATAGGTTACCGACTATGCTGAATCTCATGGCAACATTTGTTTTTCAAAGAAGTTCCAAAAACCTGGTGTAAACGTATAGTAGGTGGAATATCCCGTTTTTGCCTATTTTTGAGTAAAATCAAAAAATTCATAACCTAGTCAAGGTTCATCCAAATTATGTCACAATATCAATATGTACTCTGTTTTACCTTCTTTAAACGATTTTTCACTTGAGAATAATAAAAAAAACATTCTTGTACTTCGAGAGATTTTTAGAAAACCTTTTCAAAAGCCAAAGTATTTTATACAACGTTTTCTCTACATGTGAGTTACACCTTAAGTATTTCCCAAAAATTTTTAATATATTTCAAGCTAGAGAGTTCGAGTTTGTTTTATTTTAAACTAGACATCTAACTACATGGCTCGACCGGCGCCGATTTTTCAATTAGGTCTTAGTTTTTTGTCAAACTGAAGGAGAATGGCGGTTTGGTCGTCTATTACTTGAAGGAAGGAAATTATTCTCTCATCACCACCATCACTGGCAAGTGGCACGAATCATTCACGAAGGTCTGCGCCACTTTCTACTTGACGAATACGCCAGTAGAAATCATGCTAGAAAATAGTAAGGTTTTCTATCACGACAGCTGGCCTGAAGCAATAAGTCGGTTCATACTTATGTCGGTTGCTCTCGTATCACTTACAACCGTACTAGCACTGGCGTTAGCGTGGATCAGTACAGCTTTCAGCGCCGTTGCGGTATTAAATCGGCTCATCGGGAATTTTCGTCAAATGCAAGTGCTCACTAACATTTATCCTCCATCGACGGAGATCGTGCAGAATGCTTCCATAGATCTTGTTCTAACGCAACGGAAGATAAACCGAGAGACAAGAACGCACTTTGATGAAGACAAAACCAACTCGTTCGAACCCGGCGTACTTGGCACTAACACGAGTCATGTTGCGGTATCCCTGACAATATCGGCATCCACTATATTTCTTACGGTTATCACGATCATGCTTTGGATCGTCCTAACCTGCGCGTTAATCGCCGTCGCATTGTTATTAGTTCCCACCGCAATCTCCTTCCCCAAACCTGTGCGACGCAACTGGGGTCCTAAACCCTTGGTCTTGTTTTGATTTGATTTGTCTATTGTTTTACACGATACAGCATAACCATTTGTATGCAAATAAAAACAATTCTGAAGCAAAATCAAATAAATGAATTATTTAAATGCAAACCGGAAGGGATAATATCGCTCAATGCAGTAGATTCATATGCATATTTAGATTCAGACTCAGGTATATCTAATGATATTTTCCTTAAGGGTCCTAAACCATCATTGAATGTCGATGCAATACAAATATGGGATATCATTCAGTACATATAGGAAATGACCTAACTCACTAAATATAAATAACGTTCATCTGCGAGGGGCACTTAAAAACGTTCCCTCGTAGATAACTCAAACTGTTTAAAGTGAAGCAGCTTTAGAATCATCCATTAGATTGATGTACCTGAGAGAAAAGTCTTGAATAAAAATCTTAGTTCAGTCTTGCAAGACTTTTGAGAATTTTATTCGACATAGAAACAAAACAATAAAAGAAATTAATTGCTTTCAACTGCATTATAATAAATTGTGAAAAATCGACTTGTTTTTGTTTATGTAACCCAATAGAAGTGTTTTTTTTTGTTTTAGTATCTTTATATTTTTAAATTTTTGGACAAAGCCTATGGTGCGTTTATTTCAACAACTGTTATCAGTCGGTGGATCGCTGATTGATTTTGATCGGGGTAATTTTGTAACAACAGCACCGTGAGCACTAAGTTTCGAAATCATAGAACGATTACCTACTCGTTCCTTCAAGGCTGATTTCAAGATTTTTGATGCATTTATGATCCTGAGATTTTGTTGGTTTTCGTAGTTAGAATCAAAGTCGCCAGTAAATGCAGAAGACATGGACGACGGAAGGACACTACTAATAGATTTGGTACGTTTTACTTTAACGACACTGATTCGACCCGGAGCTCTCGTATCATGTGAACCCACTGTCTTATCTTCATTTGCAGAATTAACGTCAGCCATAATGTGCGAGTCTCGAGGCTTGTCATTCTGATATGTATCACGAGTTCCATCTGGCTGTTTCGAAGGAGTCATATATTCACTGACGGATTCCATACATTTTTCTTTCATGATACTAATTCGAACGGGAGCTTTCGAAGATATGTCGTCGGAGATACCAACCGACAGTTCTCGGGATTTATCCGTCTGCTGATTGGAAGAGTTCATTTTATTAACGTTGATCACTGTAACACGACTAGTGGAAACCTGTGAAGTAATCGTATCACATCGTTTTTTTCGCGTCTCACTGTTTTGATTGTTGCCATTGGCAGCAGTTTGTACGCCCAAAGATTTTGAACTTTCAACTTTTATCACACTGATACCTCCATTACTATCGGATCTTGTGGTTTTCAATAAATCTGCTTTTAGCGATTCATTATGCAACGCTTTAGCTCCAATGACCTGTGTTTGTGAATTTTCAGGCACCGAACTATTATTAACATTTTCATTTTTGGCTTTTGATTTATCTGTATTTTTAACTGTGATCACTCTAATGCCACCATTAGTTCTCGACGGTGGTTCTTTTTTAGTTTTACCAAATAGTTTATAAAGCATGTAATTACGGCTTGGTATACGAATCAATTCTTTAATTGGAATACTAACTTTTTCACTACTGATTGGTTCTTCTGATCGACAGGAGGTACTTTCTGTTGATGATTCTGAATTTTCAGAATTTCGTAACAAATACTTAAGTTTGTCTTTCTCTTCTTGTTTTCGTTTTCGACGACGAGTCAGTGGTCTCCTACAGCACGAAAACTGATAAATATTCCTTATCTACCAGCGAGATGCTTTTATGTAGATGTGTCTGATAGCTCGAAACACGACACATCTGTTCGCTGCTTCCACCCGCCCTAAGTCGTATCAGAAATGCTTTTCCGAAGACGCCAAATTTCGAAATATGTCAAAAATCGGCCGTCGTTCCGTCTAGGTTTGTTCAAAACAAGAACATTTCTCTGATGGCTTTTCTATAGTCATATATAGACGATATCAGGTTTTCTCACAACTTTTTTTCACGGTTTAGACGGAATTTTCAAAGTAAAATTAATGTTCAGAATCAGCACATATAAAATTGAATCAAATGAAGTGCCCAGTCGGTATATTTCAAAGAGTAAAATCTCTACAAGTCACCGAGAAAGGGAGAGCGTCCTTCGAAGAAAATTTAAAAGTTGTCGTTTCACCAGCTAAGTGTTTTGGAAACCAATTTAGTTTTGCGGCGTACTGCATCAGAATACCATAGTTTTTCTTAATGAAACGTTTTGTTACGATAACACTCTCACATTCACCTCACGGGGACGACAAGCTCCTTGTCTTCTTAGTGGTTACTGCACAGGCCTTTAAAACCTGAGGAACGTACTCACCGAAGTAAAATATACCACCAGCAACAGCAACAGGCAGAAAGAACCAGTAAGGCTAAGACAGACAAGCTAAGAATTAACGGGAGATTCACGTTATTCAACTTGGCTAAAATAAAATAAAAGTTGCACTGATCATTCGAAGTTAATAGTACGTATACGCACAAGTATTTGTTATTGAGATGGCTCTAGAATTTTAAATAAACATTATCGTTTTGTGGTCCTTCCTATGAGGGATCTTAGCTTACGTAGTCGTTTCTCCAGGACACAACGGGATGCTAGTTGCCCCAATATAAAATGTGATACAAAATTGATTCGACTGGACATTGTGGCTGTGTGAAAAAAGGAACGGAATTGATATACAAGAGAGCAACCAATACGATCACCTATCGACACTTTTTTCTACCGGGGGAGACGCGAGTTGATGGTAGCTAACTGCTCAGATTTATTCAAAAACCATTCGCTACAGGTTACGCTGGTGCTGTAGTGTATTTTGGCTAATGGTTTCCGAAAGGCTTTTAGATTTTTCGTGTAACAAACCCAAGTTGCTTTATGTTCCTAACAAACCATGTATGACTAGTTTATTCCACACACGTACCTGTCAATAGCCACGGCACACAATACTTGTGATCCGACTTCGGCAGCTTCTGGGATCCACGTCAGTGCCATGTACCAAATGGTCGACGAGTTTTGAGTTAGATTTCCTTTTGTTACAATCGGGAATGACTGTGTCCCGATATCAAGTATTGTCGTCGTATTATCGCAATTATTCTGAGCTACTAAATCTATTGAAAATGACTGACCAACTTGTGCGCCAACANCGTACCTGTCAATAGCCACGGCACACAATACTTGTGATCCGACTTCGGCAGCTTCTGGGATCCACGTCAGTGCCATGTACCAAATGGTCGACGAGTTTTGAGTTAGATTTCCTTTTGTTACAATCGGGAATGACTGTGTCCCGATATCAAGTATTGTCGTCGTATTATCGCAATTATTCTGAGCTACTAAATCTATTGAAAATGACTGACCAACTTGTGCGCCAACACATGAACCGGCTACAGCAGTACTGCTGTACAATAACGGGGGAATGGGACATGTCGGTGGGGAATAAATGTAGATTAAAAACTGAATGGGAACTGAACTGAACGGCGTCGTGCTAGTTGTATCCAGAAAATCTTCAGCCTAAAAAAAACGAAATGCTCATGCAGTAACTCTCCAATCAAAGCTCGAGCTCAAATACCTGCAGAGCAGCCACAAAATAGTCACCGGCATGAGTACCTGTAATAATCAAAGTGCAATTCGGTAAGATGGTAGTACCGGCTGGAAGCGAAGCTGGTGGACAAACATCGGCACATTCGGTTCCCGAAGCAAATCGACATTTCACGTAATCGTTATCAGCATCGATGGTCGGGATTGCAATGTAGTAAGTGGTGTTTACCGGAATAAAAATCGGAGAGACCATTGTTGCAACGGGCGGCGTATTTATGAGACCATCTGGCCTTAGTCTCAAATCAATTAAACACGTTATACTCCAAGCATTTCCGCCGTTATTGGAGAATAGTGCCAATGTTCGCCATGAACTTGAGTTAAATACTACCGTGAAATAAGCGTTGGCCGAGAGTGTAACCAAATCCGATCGTTGTCCAACTGTCAGACCCAAAGACGCACTACAATCCGTATAGTAGCCGGTCATCGGGATGGGAACATAGCCACCTGATGTTGTGCAATTCAAAAGACAATTTAGCATAGCACCAAAATCTGAACGTCCAGCCAGATTCACTTGCGTTTGGGAGGCGATATCAGCATTTGTGCATGATATTGCTGCAAAACGATACATGTATGTTTGGGTTATTCTTATAGTTATCGATGATCCATTAACGGCTGACTTATCCAAAGGTTTCCAGGTTATTGTTCCACCTTGAAAATGAGTCGACTCCACAAAAGTTATGGCTGTTGCCAGTAGTATCAAATAATACCACATATCTGTGACAAAGCAGATTTAGAACACATCATCAGGAAATTCTTTTTAGGAAACATGTAATAAGGCTCCATTTCTTTCGTACGTCACAAACGGAGATTTCAGAGTAGTACAGCAGTAGGAGTCCTCATATTCATATTCGGAATCAGCATCATCGATAATCTATAACCTACTAGGTTTCATTGAAAAAGTTAAAATTTAAAAACGTTCCCTCGTAGATAACTCAAACTGTTATCAAACTGTTTAAAGTGAAGCAGCTTTAGAATCACCCATTAGATTGATGTACCTGAGAGAAAAGTCTTGAATAAAAATCTTAGTTCAGTCTTGCAAGATTTTTGAGAATTTTATTCGACATAGAAACAAAACAATAAAAGAAATTAATTGCTTTCAACTGCA
>CAJNOQ010008548.1:0-11100 GCA_905250885.1 Didymodactylos carnosus | reverse complement strand
GAGCAACCATATGAATGGAAACATCCATGGAATGAAGAAAGCAATAAGTGAGATGAAATTCTATTACTCATTACTCATGATGGATAAGAGTAGAGAACACATAGTGAACGAGAGGAAATAACCGAACTAGGTCTTTCCGACCTTCCGACCTATAGAAATCCCGGCAGGACAGGGCAACAGGGCAGCCCCCTGTCCTGCGACGGTCTCTGATTTGAATACAGTTGGTAGTGTATCAGTATAAAATTTCTTCTGTTACAATTTCTGCGCTTTTTGTTGGGTCGATATTTCAATGGATTTTTGCCACCACTCGACAACATTTTGGAAAAAAATGATAACTCCTTACTACTATTGTTGAGCGAATTTTGTAAAAGAGAGAATAGCATCAGTGAGAATTGCATTCCACTGGGAAATAGTTAACGCTAGATGGGCTGTTTTTAAAAAACGTTTGATGTAACATGAAGAGAATTGTGCCGTTCAGCATGGTATCAAAATCTGTTTCTAAAAGACAGAAGAAGCTGTTTTCTGTCGTGATAAGCCGATCTATCCATCTGGGAAGTGTCGTATTCCTCCGAGTAGAAATGCTTCAGATGCGCTCGAAATACTGTGAAAATTAGAGAGGCTGTTCAGAATTACCTCAACCTACTCTATATTATATTTGGTTAGTTGAGCTTGGACTATCGTACTGTGCCTAGGTGCAACAGTCCTGCTTGGACTTCTCTAAGTTCCATGGACTCTAAGAAGTAAATAACTTTGAAGAACTTTTAAAGTATTTTTGGTACAGAAAGTGGAATGTGACAGGTTCGACGTTTGCACAAGTTCTGCTTGTTTTTGTTCCACAGAGGAACATCTTGTGTTTCCGTTTAAATGCTCTCTTTTTCTCGGTTAAACGTTAATTTTTTGCGAAAGTAATAAAAGCTGGCGTTTAAACATAAACATTTTCTTTCTAATTTACGACACAATTTTTGTTTATGAACCATCGGTGTGAAAAAACAGAATAAGAAACTAGAGTGCCAACCGCCCTGCGGGAAAATTAGAAAGTTACGGAGTGGCACGTTAAACAGAGGAGATTAGAAGATCAAGAAAGTCATAACAGTTTGACTTTTTTTCAAGAAGAATGTACATTGCTATATCTGCTGATTCATTATCGTGTCATATATTCTACTATAGCTTCCATCATATCCAGCATTATAGTACACATTCACCATGAAGGATATCACGTGACGATTAATTAACTCATAGGAAAAACGATAGAGTTCTAGACTAGATGCCAACTACCCTTCGGGAAGGTCGGAAAGTTGACAGAGTGAAACGGTAAACAGACGAAATTACAACATCCAGAAAGTAAGATATGTCAGCTGATTCATTATCATCATACATTATGCTGTAGCTTTGATCATGTCACAATCTTTGACAAACCAGTTAGAACACTGCAGTCCTCTAGTAGTAAACATTTTAATGCATTCCATCCGTAGTAATGTTTCAGACAATAAATACATCAGACTATGTAGAAGTATAGACTGATAAATAGTACGTGACTACTTAATGAATCACTCCACACTTTCGTCTGAAGTGTCTATTACCAAATGGAGTACCGTCCAGCTGTTTCATCTACAACTCTTGCACTCTCGAATGATCTTTTTCCCAAATCTGTACGATTAGGGATAGCTGAGCACGAGTGGCTGACTTGAAGCAGAAAGTAGGTCTAGAAGAAAAAGCAAAGAAGAAAGTTCTTTCCTAGAAAGAAAAGATTTAAAAAACTTAAATGTCAAAAGATTACCATCAGCTATTTTCTGCGTGCAATGGAACAAGAATTCCTCCATGTTCAACTCAGCAAGATATAAGTCCACGCATGTGAAACAGATAAACTTCTCTTTGTCGATTTAATTTTGTGTTTAAATGAGAAAAAAAAGGGTTTTGGTAGACATACGTCTATACGGTAAAATGTATTGTGAAAGTACAGCTGCATTCAAGTACTAATTGAAAAACGAAGAAAAACATAAGAAGTTATTGATAAAAAATGGATTGTTGAATATTGAAGATATTATTCAACGGACAAAACATACGGCAAACTGAAACAATTGGTTACAAGACGATGTACTAGTTATCACACAGAGAATATATTACATTCGAGAAGATTGATGAGGTGTACGCGTGATTGCCATTTTTTTCTCAAATATATATGTTTACGGAAATTCCTGTCAAAGTTTTCTAGTTGTCGTTGTTGTTTCAAATGATGTATATGTTTAAAAAAATGAGTAAAAAAAAGCGAACATAGATGAGACGACGTTAACGTTAGACAAGGAAGATTGGAAAAAGTTATTCTTAAAGAAATGCATGAACGGGGTAAAAGAGTGATCTTATTACGCAGGTGAAAAAAAAATTGCTTTTAATAATGAATATTTCACGATTGAAATGGACTGTTAACATCTATTTTCAAAGCTCGACAGTATGCTGTCGAAAAGAAATATAAGCAGAGAGATACAAACATTTTCACACTGTTTTTTTGCAAATTTTTACCTCATATATATTGTTTAAGTAAACAAATAAACCATGTTTGAAAAGAAACATAGAATTTTATCCAATAATTTCTAAAAAATGATCGTATAAGTAGAACACCAACTAGACATTTTTATCAATTTTTTTCCTATTATTCTGATAGCCTGCTTCATACGAAAAGAACTGAAACAAGAAAAAATATGAATTGGATTGCGTATTTCACATATGTGTACAGTTTTCAATCTAATTGTCACAACGTATAATCGTGAAGTGATTACATAAAATGGATGGGAAGTCAGAGCTTAGCAATGCTGTAATATTATCCATTAGGCATTTAGTAGACTAACTTTTCTATATGTATAGGTAGTAAACATTAACTGAAATGCCAGGTGTGTCTCTTGCATGGTTTATTAGCAAAATTTGACAAGACTTTTATTTTTAATCGACATGTTTCTTGAACTAACAAAACAACAAATTGCTTTTGAATGTGGTGGCAGAATGATGATGGTCGTTGGTGAATATAACCGTTTGAACTTTGAAAAAAATACACATTCTAGTGGAAACTAACTAAGCGTGATGTCAGAAAGTTTCGTATTGAAAATTGGGATCTTGCTGTGAACTGAATAGTTATTTAAATGTGTTACTCATTTGCGGGACCAGTAATCTAAATAGATGAAAGAAAATAATATAGAAAAACATTTAGAGTTTGTAACAGTAAACAAAATAGATTTGAAACGAGTTTATCTAACTCTAACAGCCAATAATTACTAATTCATTTTCTTTTGAAACTTAATCAGGTATAAAAAGAAAAAGAAATTATTCCCAAATCATTCTCACTTTCAAGTTGCATGCCAATTGTGTCAACACCGTTCAATGCTTTTGATTGTTCTGGTGATAAATGTGACATTGATTGTAACATTTCATGAAACTCTTCGGGATCTAACATACGAAACCGTTTTAATCTATTATCAACAAATGATCCGCCATTTTTTAATTTTTTATTTAATCGATGTTGTTTTGCAGAGCCTTTAAAAAAATTTGATGGTATATTGTGATGTGATTTTTTTAAATTACGAAAACGACTACGGACAACAGCAACGGGAGAAAGAGAATTTAACGATGATGTAGAAGATAAAATATTATTATTATTATTAGTATCGTCACGCTTTACACGAAGCGCACCGTTATTTTCAGTTAACAATTGTTGTTGTTCTTCGGGATCATGTTTTATTACGGCAGCATCATCAGCAAAGATCTAAAGAGAACGAGATTATATAGAATAATGCAAATAATAACAGAATTCGAAATAATGAATGACTTAGAATAAATGATTCACTTCATATTTTTTTACATAACTTTCTTATTTTTAATCGTGTAGACTTGAATGTTTTTCTAAAGATTCGGCATTTTATTCTCCACGAAAAGCATATTGAACATTTTATTCTGTATACTGTAATAATAAAAAATATGAAGGAAATACTTCGAAGCTTCAATTGTGATAATATTCTATTATAAAACACGACGAAAAAATTATTTCGAACACAGTGCCATACATCAAAGTCGAATGATAATGTATGTTCTAATGTTTCAAAATGTCTTCTTTCTTTTTGTGTATTACAAATTAGTCTTCAATATATTTTCTAGCACAAACTAATTTTTATTAATAATTCATCAGAAAAAGGGCAAATTTAACTTTTTCGTCTTGACAAAGGAGAAAAAACAATATTACTGAGCTTTCTCTGTTTGGTTGGAACAGGAGAATTATTGTGCTTCAAGATAAAACAAACTCAATCTCAAAATATTTAATTTTGGATGAAGTATAAAAAATTTACAACTGTCTCAATTTCAAAAAGGATGATTTTTGACAACATCGATAAAAAAAGAAAAACTCTACTCTTTTTTTAGTTCCCAAAATATAAAGAGCTAAAATTGAAAACCTTCGAAATTGTCAAGGTTAAAGGAAGCTTCGAAGTATTTCCTTTATATTTTTTATTAATACAGTATACAGAAAAAAATGTTCAATATGCTTTTCGTAGAGAATACAATGACGAATCTTTAGAAAAACGTTTAAGTTTACACGATCAAAAAGTAAGAAAGTTATGCAAAAAATATGAAGAAAATCATTTATTCTGTGTCACCCGTTAGATGTCAACTCAGACTCCAATATAGTGGTGACCAATCAGTATAGAGTAGAAGGGCAAAGCAATGTAGAGATTTTGTTTATAGTTGAATTTTAGAATATTTTTTCTAGGCTTCCGTTCTTTAATGATCGACCGATACATTCCAAATCATTTTTCTTAACAAGTAATGCGTTTCGTAGTTAATATTTTTAATAAATGATTGATGACAATGGAAGTTAGTATTATGACAAATTTCCGGTTGACATTGTCAGTAAAAATTAAAAACAGTTCTCTCTATTTACTTACCGGTTGACCATCAATCGTTTGTAAAATCAACGTAAATACAATAAACAGTATACTGACAACAATCATTTTTCTTGAAATCATTATTGACATCTTAATTTTTTTGAAAAAAAACAACAACCAGAATTCTTGCGTTGTGTTAATGAATATTATATTTTCTATATTAATGAGACCAAACGTCTTTCTGCTATAGTTTTTGTTTCTTTAAACGTATAATAAACAGAGAAAGAAGAAGAATTGATAGCTAGAAAAATAGAAAGAATAAAGAGAGAAAAAATTTCGTGTCTAAAATAAAAGCAGCACTGCGAGCATCGTCGTCATCATCCGGTTGTTTTTCTTTTTTTAGACATAATACTCATAAAAGCGGAAATGTTTTCTTTTCATAGAAATCCCCTCCTTCTAGCTCATCTATTTCCTTGCATAATGTTTCAATTAATTATAACACAGAGCACAAATTTTCGTGTTTAACCCCACTGTGAGCTGTAAAATTTTAATTATAAAATTCGAGCTTCTACGATCAAATCAATGACAAAAGAGACTGAAAGACAATCTAAAAAAATTTAAAAATAAGATATATCATCTACAACAAAACAAGAATCAAATGTCAGAGAATTTGTTTTTTGTATTAACTAACTAATTTTAGTCAAACTCTATCCTAGTGAACTCTCAAGAGACTTGAACTAATTACGTTGACACTTCTGATATATGAAACTCGAAATTAAACAAATATATTCAGTGTATTCATTTTGGTTCTATTTAAAACAGTAGATAGTGAGCGAACAGGAACAATAGCAAACTTTAATTGCACTGACATCATTATATTTTTGAGTGCAGATAAATAATAGTTCACACCGTGTTCTCTGTTGTCTTAGCCAAAAAAATTCAATAAAATCTACTATAATTATTTAAGTTAAGAAGCTGGCAACGATGCAAACTATCTATCACGATTTTACTAAATCATTTTCACTTTTGTACTCGATGTGTCGAAAGTATAATTTGTCTGATCTACAGTCCATATACCAAAGAGAAATAGTTTCTTGTTGCAACTGACAGATAGTGTACTTTTCATGTGAGAAATAATTCTTTTTTCGTAGTTCTTTTATATCAAAAACATCTAAAGAATAGAACAATCTCCCTTCACCCTTGGCACTTCAGAATAGTCACAAAGTTTTTAAGGAAATGCTTCGACGGGAATTGGATTTGACTTAAACAACTCTATTTGTATTTATTTTATATTCTCTTTGTTCATTGGGGAATGCTCTCTTATTTTGTTTGTTTTTAGTTATACAGGTATCACTAAGGGTTCTGTTTATCAGATGTTATAAGTTACTAAACGTTTACTTTCTTTTGTGATGTCCTTGCTTATGCAAAATAAATTTGAATTTTTAGAATGTCAAGTACATCACCTAAGCTCTTTTCTTCTATTTTCATAATCATATGACCAAAGTCCTCTTTGGAAAACTTATTTTTCTCGTAGATTAACCAAAATTTTGTGAATGTTGATTTCTGTGCCAGCATGACGATAATTATCGTCTCGTGACTTAATTTTGCTTTATTCAACAGATCATAGGAATCTAATATATAGGAAAGTAGTTGTCATTAGTTTTGCATATTATCGGGATGTGTGAGAAAAAATTTTCTATTTTCTATAAAAGTCAGTGAGATGTTTCGAATTGCACAGTCATCAAAACACTTTTTAACCAACAGAGACGAAAATTGTCTCTTTTGGTTTTTGAAATATATCTCTCATTATTATCATATTTAGTTCTAAACATGCCTTATCAAATTGTTTATTCCGTATGAATAAAATCGTGACTAATAATATTTTAATCTTAATTACAGCTTATATCACTTTATTGAGAGTAGTTTAGACATAACTGAACAATAATTCGCCTCGCTTCGACTACTCATGTACATAAAAAAAGATCGGATGTTTTACGGAACTCTATTTGCTATTCTACTATTTTCCATGCTTTTAATTCCTACATTTAGCAGACATCAGAATTTCTAAATACTAATTTATTTTTACACAAAAAATAATCAAATGACGTCAATTTTTTGTTCACTTGGCTTCAGAGAAAAGTATTATTTACTCTAATTTTAAATATGTTTCTTTTTCAATTTTAAAATAAAATATATTCAGAATGTTTTCCTTTTTGAATAGTTAACAAAAGTTCTTGTAAGAATTTTACTTTAATGAAGTTGAATACAATATCTTTTAATACATTCTATATCTTCCACTGTATACTTGGAAGTGAGTCATTTTCGTTTCGGAAGTAAAATTTCTTAATAATGAACTACTAAGCTTTAATTTATTAGTATAATTTTTTGTTGTTGAAACGAATATAGTTTATACCACATATAATCGTTGATTTTTATTTACAATTTTAGAGCAATTAATGGTCCGGAATAATCTCCTTTATTAAACCTCTCTTTTTATTTATTCTTAAAACTATCAATCTAAAAAAAGACTAATGTGAAATAATTTATAAGAGTTTACTTCTATTATTGTATTACATCTACCTAAATTCGTCTACTAAGACAGAGGCATTACACTGAAAACTTACTGATGAGAAAACTAAACCAGATTAGACCGGATACTATCGAAAAAAGCCCACGATTTCCACCCCAAAATCTCTCTCTCTCTCTCTCTCTCTCTCTCTCTCTCTCTCTCTCTCTCTCTCTCTCTTTCTCGCTCTCTTTATCTTTCTCTTTATCATCAGCATTTAAGTAACAGAGAGTTTCCTATATTATAGTTTCTTTTTCTTTTTTTGTTCTTTTTCTCGATCATAACTATTGTGAAAGAAATTCAACAGTAAAAAAACCAAGAACATGTTTCGTGTTTTAAGTAGAGTAATATATATATCCGAATATAATTTTCTAACTCAATTTTTGGGCTTCTACAAAAACAAAAAAAAAAAAAGAAAAGAAAAACAAATTATTAACTAAAGCTTGTTTGTCAGGATGTGTGCATGTATAATTAAAGACAACTTTAAAATAAAATTTCTAAAAATTAAGGTAATTATATCTCGAACAAATTCAATTTAATCCTTATCGTTGTGATTTTGACATATTGTGAAAATATAAGTCAACATAAGACTGTATGAATTTCATTTTTTTACTTGAGTCATTTTCAATAGGTGCAAATGATGAAAAAAGAAAAAATAGTCATTGTTCTACTTCTTAAACAATTTCTATATTTAGATGCCGTTTCGTGACGACTATTTACTAAATTTCATTAAAAAGATATATTTGAGCAGTCAAACTGTCAGCAGACAAAACAATAGACTGATTTTCTCGAGAGAACGTTGTTGGTTCTTATCTTATGATTCACGATAATAGAATACAAATTCGAGAGAAAAAATCTCTGTTTAAACTAGTTAACAATATAATAAATTCAATAAGTAATTATGATAGATGATATTCATTAGATTATATATTGATTTTCAATTTTTATGAGTGATGTTTCTATTTTTCTTTTAACCAATATATTTGTTTCATTTTTTTTTTAGAAAAACTGGCAATTGTGTTTCCATATAAATTTTGACTTATCCCTAGGGTTAATATTCTCGCTTTTTTCAAACAATCAAGATCAAAAAATAAAGAAAAATGTAGTGATTGCGTGCAAAAGGCGCATTTAAACGGTATATGAACGACGCCAATATACCTTTTCTCTACTTTTCGGATTTTAAAAAAAATGTGTGAAAAAACCAATTTAAATTGATTTTGTTTGTATTTTGTTCTTCTAAGACAAACAATAACTAATTAAGATAATTAATTTCATCGGGTATGAAAATCTCATAGGTTAACATCAATCATATCAAGTAAAAGATGTCTTCTCATATTGTCATATTCTTTATATGAATGTATGAGAATCAAAACGATTTGTTCAATAATATGAATGATCGAAGAAACATATTTTTTCGTTATATTAGAAGAAGAAACTTGATTTAAAATATTATTTACGCTACAAAAAATAACTATAGTATTTTTACTATTTAATAATTTATTTATTGCGTGAATAATATTACATGTTTTGTAGAAAGGTCAAAATTTTAAGAATAAAATTTTTTTCTAGTAACAAATAGTAAACTCATTTTATAATTACGGGTATAATATCAAAAATGTTATTGTCTATAAGATACTCTTTTATTTGAAATATAAAAATGAGACGATTATTAATTAGATATTTATATTCATAAATAATAGGAAATAGAATATTATTGTTGTGTTTTCGCATGTTTACTAATAAAAGACAATTAACCTTTGTCACGCTAAACCGATCTTCAAAAAGCTTAAAAAACTAATGATTACGAATTAAATAGAACGTTTTATTAAGTAAAATAGAAGGAAAGTAATAAATTAATTTTTTACAGTAGAATGTCGAATAAGATACTTTTTTTTATAATATATTTTGAGTAAACAAAATTTTGTTTCATAATATTCTACTAGATCAATTAGAGTCAAATAAAGTCACTAAATGCCAAACGAAGTAAACGATAGTTAGTTGAATTTGGCTTTAGGTAAGTGAAAGACAATGAAATACTTAATAGTGAAGCCATCTGTCAGAGGAATGGAATCAAATTGAAATAGTAAACATCATTTATGATAGAGATATATTTGTACAAATGATTAAAGAGTAGATGTACGTTACTATAAATACGATCAAAACTTGTATAACAAGCCACACGATAGATATTGGTTGAATCATATTATATATAATAGAGTAATAATGGTTTCGATTAAGAATTACCTCAGTAGGGACCGAAAAAACTCAGAAGTCGGCATCTTGGAAAATACTATTTTTGAACGTGCGTAGCTCGATCACAATACTTAATATAAATTAGAAAATTTTATCATAACTACTGCATACTGTGTATTATAAAATGATGTAATTTCAAGTTCTAGAACTACTTCTGTCCATATACATCAGTTAGTTCACTGAGAGCCCAGATCCAAATTTGCTCACCTTTGAAAATTTGTCAAATTGCGACGACAGAAAACTTGAGAAATCTCACAAATTTAAGTTCAATTTGGTAATTCATCAATTAATTCTTGTTCTACATTAAAGCCATATTTGTGAGCTAGTTTTAGGTCTAAAAGGAATCATGGATGTATCAGAAATAATATGATCAAGAAAATCAACCGTCAGTTATTTAGAACTCAAATTAGATGTGCCAGTTTCAATTTAGAATAAACTATTTTGTTTTCTTATAGATACAAATATAGCTGCAGGAATAAATGATGAAATTGCTCATTTTATAAAGTGTATACTTCCAAATATACACAATCAGATTTAAAAACCTTTTGTACTTATATCAACTACATTATAAGAAAGATTTACAAATAAAAATCAAGTAACAGTATCTTCTTTAAACTCAGAGCATTTTTACTAAAATTATTTCCATATGGGAAGAAAATTATACCACAAAAGATATAATACAGTAGTTGAAAGCTATATTATTGAAACAGATCGTTTATAGTTGGCTTCCAGATTCTTCTCTCCTGTGGGAACAAGTTAATTCACTTTAAATTCTTTCTTCTACCAAATTCAATCATAGCGCCACTTAACTTGAATTAAAAACTCAATTGTTTTTCATCGTTAGCAGCACACTGTAACTGAAAACAAATAAAAAAATTCATATTTTAAACGGTGTATTGTGTAATATTTTTAAGACATTGAGTGTGTATCGTTCATTGACCACAAAAAAACAAATACATAATCTAAAGTCAAATATTAGAAACAAAAGTGACTTTTTCCACTCATAAACACCTTTCCAGATATCTAAATGCTTATTTTTGATAACATCCGATCGAATAATTTTCTCCAGTGAACAAGGCGCTCATTTTACCTGTCGTGGCATCTGGTCCAATATCATTGCTAAACTCAACGTAGTCACCAATTGACGAATCAAGAAGATTGACAGACATCAATAAATCATTCGATATTGTAGTTTTATTTCATATTTTTAACAATAATCGACTAAGCCATATCCACAACTACAACTGGCACGAGTAAATCTAAATTGTAGAGAATTACTAAACACATGATAAAAAAGCATTATTTCACGTATATCAAGCGACAATATTTTACACGTTCAGTCTGAAAACGATTGTTGTCGAAATTGTTGTTCTTTATGCAACTATAGAAAATAAATGACAATTAAGGGCCCCCCCCAGT
>CAJNOQ010008547.1:0-11100 GCA_905250885.1 Didymodactylos carnosus | reverse complement strand
GACCACTGGAGATTCTAATTCATCATTGTTTACTTTCCAAAATCCGTCGACGTGTGTGCTGACCAGTCAAAATCTCTTTAAACACTTATTCATATAGAGAAAAGTGTTCTCTTCAAAATGAGGCGTTGATGAGCTCTGTGCTCACAGAACCCGATTTTCGATCTTCGTTTTTGTCGTTAAGAAAAATAAAAAGTGTCAGAGACCTCAGAAAAACCTCGTTAAACTTTTCGGAAATCGTTTATTTTTCTCAAAGACAAAACGAAGATCGAAAATCGGGTTCTGTTATGCCCTAGAAAGAGGTGTTGGCTACATTTCAAGACCAACCTTGAATTTATAACACTTAAAATAGCGGAGAAATCTTGGAATTACCAATAATTACACAATAAGACAAAAATCGATGTAGAAGAATGAAAGAAAAGCAGAGTTTTAGGTGCTCTTAGAAAAATGCTTATGACTTTTGATGAGAATATGGCACAAAGCTCATCAACACCTCATTTTAAAGAGAACACTTTTCTCTATATGAATAAGTGTTTAAAGAGATTTTGACTGGTCAGCACACACGTCGACGGATTTTGGAAAGTAAACAATGATGAATTAGAATCTCCAGTGGTCAATCTTAAAAAAGCCATAACTTTTGAAAGAAGAGCTATACAACCAAATCCTTTGGAGGTTAAGACTAGGACATCATATAGTATCTTTCGATAAACGAGCATCGAAATCGGAGGGTATTAGCTATGGACCTTCCCTCTTTAGGGATATAGGCGGAAGAAACGTGAGAAATATATCTTTACTTGTCATACAGGTTATCTATTAAGGTATGCTTGCCGGGTTCTCCAACCACTCGAATCATGATGCTGTTCTTGAATAATCTACAGGTTTTTCTTACATTCATTGATGAAAAGTAGATCAGAAGACTTTGACATCCAAATTAAACCTTTTTAGAACAAGCCTGCTGACAGATTGGATTGGCTGTTTCTCCCGATTCACTTTAATTCAGAACACACAACCTATCTTAGTTTTACGTTTTTTCTTACCCATTGTGACATAATGTGATTTTTTGCATTCCGATGATGAAATGTTAAGACAAACACTGTGGCCACAACAGACAATGAACTTACTAACATTACAGATACGAAATATAAACCTAAACAGACAAGTGCATCATGTTAAAATACATTCATTGAGAATGGTTTAGGGCAAATATGATATACATGCAGGCTATGATTGTGATCATCATCAAGTATTTACTTGCCCTGAAATCTGAGAAGATTGATATTAATCAGTGACAGCTGTAACAGTAAATTCACAAATTGTCAAACGAAATCTAGCTTCTGATCAAAATTCAGTAGCATAATACGGAAGAACACTAAAAAAATATCCATCTAACTCTTGTATCCGGCGAACTTTTTCTCTTCTGTCTTATATGAAGACAAACAAATCCATCAGTCTTATGTCTAAGAACGAAGAAAAGGTCTTATGTTTGGCATCTAAAGTACAAGAAATTATTCATTTCTTTTGTTTTATATTTACTACTCTACTTGTCTATAAAGGACAGAAAATTCAATGAACATACGCTGAGAATTTTTACATTTTTCTCTGATAAAATATTAACATCAGCTATACTGAAAGTACTCAACGTCATGATCCTGTGTTCAAATTAGAACTACTCATGAAATAACATCCCATGAGTCGGTTGAAGATAAGACCGATCAAAATGTCTTATTATGAGACCTATTTGTGAGTCCAATCGTCAAGCGATTTATGAGATCTCATTCTAAGACGCATTTATTTTCGAAGAGTGAAAATTCTGCAGTGACATAATACTGTATAATTAGATGATTTCTCGGCTATTCAGGACTTTGCTTAAAATCAGTTTTGAAGCACTTCACATCTTCCTTCTAATGGGAGCTTGCACAACTCTCTACGACTTCCTTCAAAAATTTATAACGTCTTAAAGTTCCCTAAGAACGGTAACGCACTCAGCTTTCCGATAGCCGAACTACGTGTAGTGGCCGTTCTGTTAACTTTATACTATTCGTACGAGAAACTCTAGTATTTTGTTGTTCAAAATGGTAACTATTCATAAAACAAATAATGAAAAGCTATAATATAATCAAGAATGCTTTTGAAGATGTTCGGAGACAGTGGAATGTTGAAAGTACACTAATTATAATCTATTTAACTTACCAATTGTTGGTACGGCGAGTGAACTAGCTGGAATGATGTCCGATATTAACAATGAAAACATGACAATCGAAAGTAAAGTAGTAATTTCTTCAATGGAAAATAAATCCAATATATACTTTGCTATTTTCTCGTTACCTTTTTATTCTCATTACGCAATGTTAACTTTTCTCCCGAGTCAGGTGGTAGTAGAAAGCCTAGAATGGTCATGAAAGACAGAATAACACATGGCACAATAATGTTCATCACATAGTAAAGTTTTCGCCGACGAATTTCAATTGTGTATAACACATATGGGTATAATTCAGGACAACAATCGTATTTTTTTACTTTTCGGATTGCATAAAAACCTATTGGATTAAAAACACTTGAGTAGCATACCAATATCACAGTTCTAATTACCTTTAAGCTTCCATTCGGCATTGTCCATGTATGCATCTGATTGACCTAGATCAGCTTCCGCTGTCAAATTTACGCCTGAAATACAAATAAAATCGTTCTAAGTCTTCGCAAAGGACGCGAGAGAACGAATAGTGAAATTGGCTCAAGTAAGACTATATTATAAAATGACAGCCACACTGTTCCTCTATAGCTCTACAGCAGCTAATTCGAAATTCAAGTACCGTTTTATTTTGGACTTATTTATACATTATTGGATTCAGCTCATCGAGCTGATCAAGAAAATCGAGGTTTGAATCTTTCCAATCGATATTTTAAGTGGAAAAAATTGAAAATCTTTGAAGACTTTAAAATTCAAAAGAACCATTATACTAAGTTTCGAAAAAGATAAAAGCTAATTGGCGTGGGGAATGATCGAAAAGATAGGGCATTTCTATCCCATGCTGCTTTAAGTATCAAATTATATCTTTGACCATTACTTTTAGGGAATGGGTAATCCGGACTATCTTCCAGGGGGGTAGCTATTTGCCTCATCAAGTTAGTTTAATTAATTTGTATATTTAAAGAAAAAAAATTATTATATATAATTAAATTTTCTATAAATATCGAATTAATTTTACTATATGGTGAGGCAAATAGCTACCCTCCTGGAAGATAGTCCGGATTACCCATTCCCTAAAAGTAAAGGTCAAAGACATAATTTGATACTTAAAGCAGCATGGGATAGAAACGCCCTATCTTTTCGATCATTCCCCACGCCAATTAGCTTTTATCTTTTTTCCAAAGATCCGGTTCCCACAAAAGTAGGAGCCTATCTTAATCCAATCAGGATAATCGAGAGTCCGAGCCATGGCTCTACATACAAGTTGGAGAAATTCAAGGATTCGACTGTTGTTTCTTTATGGCCCAAGGAAATTATATAAACTGCGGAGACTATAAGGGACTTCAGATAGCTGTGTGCCCAGGGTTAAAATTTGCCTTGTCTGTGAGAAGGCTTCTTTCTTCCATAATTACGTAGATTAGTCCTTGAAGATGTATGTATTCTAGACCGGTGGGTGTGTTTTATCCCTAACTAGTCCCTTTCTTCTAGAATTGAGGTAGCTCAAAAGTTCCTTTAAATGAGTATAATCCCCAGGATCAATTCTTATGATCCCACATAACAAAATTGCATGTACGGTAATTTGTCTTCGGAATATGACTCTCAACCAATTTTATGGTGCTCCAGATCCCTAGTTCCCTTCGGACTTGATATCAGTGAGAAAATCAATTAGCTTTGACCAATAGCTTCGCGAACCCACGGCGATGTATTTTTTGAACTTTTCTCAGAATGAAACAGGTTTGAAGGAAAGTCTTATATACCATTCGTGCAGCTTTACATGGTGAACAAAATTATCTATTACTCAATTGTTATGTACACTGCAAACAGCCTCGTTTTTTTTGAATATTACTGTTAAAAATCGCCTTTTCAGCGTAGCCCACGATAGCATTTCTTTTTTTTTGCCTTGAGAGAACCTAGACTAGGGGTTAGACTATGTATCAAAAGAAAGCTCTTTCTAAACTCTATTAAGTGGCTGGTTTCGTTTCTAGTTTAAAGTGTGCATATTCACTTTTTTAGATATTACTACTGGAAAGTGATGTTTTCGGCATCGACGGATACGCTCAATCCATATAAAACCTTCCACCATTTACATCGACCTTTGATGTCACCGACGAGACCCACTTCATCTTATAGAACTCAGCAAGCTGAACCGAATGGTGAAAACCGCAAGTCTCAAAGTTAGTTAGAAAAGAAGTTAAAGCCATTTTACCCTCCTAGCGGAAAAATGCATTTTCTGCCGGCTTTGATCTAACTTGTAGAACGTCTGCTGACCACATTTCCTACCGTAGAACCTTGAGATTGGTCTCAAATGGAAGAGCGCGTCAAGTTCTACATATTTCGACGAAGAAAAGTTATGCTTCGCCTCTGGATCTTGAGATAGAGATTTTTGAAAACTCAATAATTAAATTAAAATAATTAAAATTGGTTTCAGAAATTTTTCAACCATATCATTGGATAGTCCCTTCAATTCTCCACAAAATAAGCTGCTGACCTATTTTCTACGATGTTGTATCAAAAACTATCATGGAAAATACGATACAGATCGAAAAAGGCATTAAAACAAATGAGTTTATATTCGTAATGTAAAAAGCCTGTAACTTGGTCCTTCAACATCGTAGAAACTTGGCCAGCATCTCATTTTGTGGAGAATTGAAGAGGCCTTTAATTTATCTTTACATAGGAAATATGGAGAGCATTTTTTGAAATTCCTTTCCGTTGCTGATAACATTCACTTTTTCTAAATTAGAGGCGAAAATTTGGAAACTCTGCTCGTAATTCCGATGTTCTCCGTCATAACTCAACTTCTGTGCAATAAAAGTATCATATTCGGAATCATGACCAAAAACTCAGTCGATTAATGTGTATTTCAAAACATTTACTCGATTTTCAATTATATAATCTCGGTAATTTTTCAACGCCATCATCATTCAGCTGCGCACAATCTGGGTTTGCAGGTGACAATAATCTCAGATCAATTCTCTCGGTTGGCGGTAGCTTTCCTCATTTCGTCGACCGATGGCTGGGTATCGTTGTTGATCAGCTTTGCGATGTAGTCAGGATACATTAATTTTGGGCGGCCTTGTTTTTGTTTACTGTATCTTTATTTCGATGTGTGGAGAGCGTATAGGTTGTTAAATTCATTCGTCTCTCTTCGTAAACAGTGCCCGATGAATCTGAGCTGTCGACGTTGGATTGTTTGAACCAGTTGTTCTTGTCCAGTTGTTTTGTAAATGCTTTTGTTGGAAATTTTATCCAGTCTTTTGATGTTGAGCATTATTCTGTAACAACTGGTAGCAAGTTGTTGAGACTGCTTTTGAGCGTTTTTGTGATGACCCAGGTCTCGCAGCCATACAGTAGAATTGAGAGACATGAGCTTTTGAAGATGTTAACTTTCAGGAGGATTGAGACTGTGGTTGATCGCCAGATATCCTTCATCTTCTAGAAAGCGCCCCATGCTTGGCCTTTTCGCACCTTTATGTCACTCGACCACATCATTGATCCTAGGTACTTGAACTTATCAACCCATTCAATTTCTGCTTCATCGAGCTTGATCGTACCATTGTTTCTAGCTCGATTGGTCATCGTTTGAATTTTCTTGACATCGACTTCAAGGCCTACTTCTCGGACCGGTTTTGCTGTGTGGTTCAGTTGGGCTTGCGTTTGACTGAAGCTATTTTCTAGAAGCGCAATGTCGTCAGCAAAATCAAAGTCGTTGATTGTTGTTGTCGGTTGTCTGCTTGATTGTCGCAGATTTGTAATGAAACCATGTTCGCCTTTTTCGTTTGTGTTGTCGTGTTCTGCTTTCCTCATGGCGTAATCTAAGACGATGATAAAGAGGAAAGAAGCTAGTGTGTCTCCCTGCAGAACGCCAGTTGTAACGACGAATTCGTCTGACAAATTTCCTTCTATCAGAACTGCACTGCGAGAGTTGTTGTGGATGGCTTTGATCGCATTCACCATTTTGGTTGGCACCCCATAATGTCTAAGGATGTCGAACATTCCTTCCCTGTTAATTGAGACGAATGCGTTCTTAAAGTCGACGAATGTAATAGAAATCTGTAATTGATTGTTGTTGGCACTTTCGAGTAGCCTTCGTATGACATGGATTTGATCGATGCAACTTCTTCCTCTCCTGAAACCTACTTGATTAACCCCCCCATAATAGAAGACCACCTGGTCTTCTATTTTGTCTCTCAAGTCAAGTTCTAAAGGGTAGTCTTGCGGTCAAATTTTGTCGCCTGCTAGTAGTCCAACGGTACAACGTGAAAATTCGACAAAAACTAAAGTAGTCCTGTACAATAGAAATACACCTTGGTCGACTCAGCTTTTGATCGTGATTCCGAATATGATACTTTTATTGCACAAAAATTGAGCTCTGATGGAGAACATTGAGAATTACTAGCAGAATTATGAAATTTTCGTGTCTCATTCAGAAAAAATGCATGTTATCAGCAACGGAAAGAAATTTCAAAACAAGCTCTCCAAATTAATTTTGCCTGTGTAAAGAGCACAGCGAGTGTTTCTCTAATAACACGCGAACATCAGTTTTTCGCTCGTTAACTATTTTTTTATGAATAATTATCACTGCTTAGTCCTCTCGAATACTTGTTAAAAAAACAATAAACGTTTTTAGAAATAATCTGCCTTACTGGTTCATTGAAATAAATTGCGATAGATAGTTACTCGATCCAAAACTGATTATATTATATTAAAACATAATTCGATGTGAATCGATGCGCAGAATCCGAATATGTCCTTATTTTTTCTTTACAGTGTCCTTGGACTAAGAAAACTAGATTCCACCTGAAAAATCGGGCGACCATGGAAACTAGCCTGGGAAACTCTATAACCCGGACTAGGAAGGACGACACTATTTGGCGCCAAACATAGATGCAGCATAGATAGAGGAATATTTGTACAAACAAATGAAGGAAAGAAGTTCGTTACATTGATGGCCCGGTTCTCAGAAGTGGTTTTAGCGTAGAAAATAAATTTTTCTCGAGTTCAGTTTCGATTTCAATCAGTTTTTGTCTGAAAGTAGTAGACAAAATAGTTGTAATCTGTTATTAACACCCTTCTAAATATAAATATTTAAGTAACATTTATAAAAAATTAACTTTCACTTATAGTATCGATTTGAAGGCAAAGTTTTCAGCAAGAGTTTTCGAAAAACTGACTCTTCAACTTTGAAAAGCACGGTTTTCTCTTACCGAATTCGTTGTATGACCACGAACCAAATTTCAATGTGCAGTTTTGCGTATCTAAAATGGAACAGTAATGTGAGCTACAATAACCACGTCCGCAATTATCTTTTGTTACCAAATGGAAAATGCCCGATATCAACAGAACATGTCGCTCTAAAGACACCTGGAGGAACCGAAAGAACGCTGCCTGTGTGTTGTACGACTAAATTTCCCTTCATTGTCGCATCAAACTTTTCATCAGCGCTAAATAATCAAGTATGTACATAACAAATTTTCGCCTGAAATTCTGAAGAACTCTAACAATGTGAATGATCGAAAGTTCACAGGAAGTCTATGAAAAAACTGCAAGTTATTGAGACGAATTAGCTAGCACCATTCCTAAAAATCTTGCGTTTCTACTGTACCTTGTGTACCTATTTAATACATAAATACGAAATACTTCAAAGAAATATGAGTGTCTGTGAGCTATTCCTTAACCTTGTTGTAGAACTTTTTACGAGCTACTAATTTCATTATAAACGGTGTATAGCAGGTGTACTGTAGCGGTGTGTAGTTTTATTTGAGTCGAAAAAGGTCAAAACGCGCTGAATAGTGTGGGTTTTCGCATTTTATTTGAATTGTCGTGACCTTGTTCAGACTACGCGCGTTAATCTGAGTTAAGAAATTTGACTGATGTCGCTTCTTAGCAACTTCAATCATCTTCCTTAATGTAATTAATGGAATATCATTAACGCACGTTCATGACTGAGAGTAGGACGTCACCAGGCGTTCTTCAACCGCGCTTGCGGTTTTATCGTTAGTCGTTGGTCGTTAGGGGAGTTTAGTTTCCATATTTCGTGTGTTACTAAGTCATGTTATTTTGCGTTTAAGCTAGTCAACATCACTTCTAATTTCGATACAAGTCGAAGTAGTATCTAGAAAGTAGAGAAACTCATTTAGCTCAAAAGATCGAGGTCAGCGGGTCGATCCACCCTTAATGGGGATCGGTCGCTAGGTTTTCCCTAATATGTTATGATCCGCGGTGTTCACTTAATTGCTTTTTCCAGTAAGATGAGTAACTGGCGGAAAATCGAAGGCGACAGATCAGTACTAAAGTTGTTCATCTCGACTAATGCAAAAACTACCAGTTAATCTAACTTCTGGTAGATGACCCTAGATTTATGTATTTTTACTGTAAGAAAAGCTTTCTGTGTCGCGAAACATGCAAAATCATTGGTGTTAAATTTTTCTGGGCTTTTCCGTTGAAAAATAAATCGGCTGTGGATGTTTCTGTTAAATTAAGAGAATTATTTTTTGTTTTTGGTCCACCACGATTGCTTCATAGTGATAATGGAAAGGAGTTTGTTGCTAGCGTTATAACTGAATTAAAAAAATTATTTCCTGATGTTTGTTTTATACGAGGACGTCCTCGCCATCCTCAAAGTCAAGGTTGTATCGAACGAGCAAATGGTGTATTTTGTGATGCTCTTGGAAATTGGTTGACAACAAACAGCTCCATTCACTGGTCAGAAGGTCTTTTACCTGTGGTCTATGGAATACACAACAGTTTCGTGTGTCACGAAGAAAACATCATATGAAGTCATGTTTGGTCAGCCACCTAGCTCGGATTCTGAATTTTGGAAACTTGTTGATCAAAATAACATTGATGATGAGGATGATTTACCAACACCAGTGTCTGATATGGATGGTACAGTTGTTGACTGAAAAGACGATACGGTTGATCTGGTTGATAGCGACGTAATTCCACTTGTTGAAAAGTTAACGGACGATGTTGTTTCTAATTCTATAGTTGGTCTGTTATCACCAAATTATAGTACAGTATAATACAATAAAAAATGATGATTTTGTTTTCAAATTAGTTTGTCAATACGGTAAACTACAGAATGTATTCTCAGTTGAGAATCTAGTAGATTTAAAATCAGCCTGTCCACAAGAATTAAAACAGCTTAATGTTCATGAATTAAAAGATATTTCGTTTATCGAAGCATGCAAACTTCATGTACGTGGGGCAGTAAGAGGAAGCACGTGTGATTATAAATCAAAATGTGCCACAAAGCACTGTCCGTGTAAAAAAGCTAATGTCATGTTCGACAAAATGTCATTCAAAGCGAGGAGGTTGTTAGAATATGGGAGAATAGTGTGTCATGTGTCTTAAAGTGTACATAGTGTAAAAGTTTTTGATTAAAAACATGTTCTTCAATACAAACTAATTGTAAATATGATGATTTGCTTGCTGCTGTTATGAATAAGTAAACTTTTTGTGAATTTGTTGTGGATAATATGACTTTTCTTCTATAAAAAAAACCCCAAAAAACCCTACTACTTCGACGATCATGCCACCTTTACGCGGTGAAGTGGATAAGTATTCTGTTCAGCAAAATGATTCATTACCCAACAGGAGAAAATAAGAGCATGATTTTAGCATATATCATCAATTTCGTGACTTCGTTAGCCATGATCTCTGTTTTTCCCATTTTAATTCCAATTTTGCCTGACTTAGTCAAACTTAGAATTCTAATTTTACCCAGTCAAACTTGGAATTCTAATTTTGCCTAGGCAAGTTCGGAATTTGCATGGATTTCAAGTTTGCCTACAACATATATGTAGAGCATTTTCTCTAATAAATGTCCACAATGCCAGTCTTAGTCTGCATACTGCAGGAAGCGATAAGCATGAACTCACGTTAGAGTTAACTCGCGTAGTCGCGACATAGTCTATGAATATATATATGCTTGATTTCAAAAGTTTAAATCAACTGTTTATAGATATTTGTGTAGGATTTCTCACACACTACCACTACAGCTGAAAAGTGTTCATAGTTACTTTCTCCTGCACTTCTATGTCAAATAAGAAAATTCCGTTTTACAATAAGTAAACAGATGACCCCAGATTTATGTATTTTTACTGTAAGAAAAGCTTTCTATGTCGCGAAACATGCAAAATCATTGGTGTTAAATCCAATGTATACCTGTTGTACAGAAGAATATCTGGTGTCCATACTTTAGCACTAGGTAAATTAATTGAGGTTATATTTCCAAAGTCTGTCGGTGACCATTGCATAGTATAATCATGCCATGTCTAAGAAAATTGCCAAAGAAATATAAAAGCGTTTCAACTATCCTCCTGAACATACCAAGACCATCCAACCGCTGATTACAATGATTTCGTTTTTTTCATCCTAAAGTATATTTAAACTCATCGTAAGTTACCGGTACAATTGACAGTTTTTCTTGATGGTTTTTAGAAGATTTTAGGAATTCTACTTAAGCGACTCGTTATTCTAACGAGGGAACCTCTCCAGGTGTTAAATCGCTTTTCGGTCGGGACCATTGCCATTCGACAGGTCCTAGTGAGCAGTGAAAACGTCTATCTTGGTTTGGGTGCATGGGCCTCTAGGACTGAGATATTGAATTTTTAGTGAATTTTTCCTGCAAGACCCCAGTTTTCCAGCAAATTTATATTTTCTAATTTTGACCTGAAACTTTGCCAACAGGAAGACCTCAGCTAAACTAGCTTCCATAAAAACTTTCAAAACTTTTGAACAAAGTCTTTCTAAGACATGAATTTTTCAAGATATAGGTGCTTTTCCATAGATAGTGTATAAAACATGCATCTTTTGGAAAATTCATATCTCAGAAAGACTTTGTTCAAAAGTTTTGAAAGCTTTTATGGAAGCTAGTTTAGCTGAGGTCTTCCTGTGGGCAAAGTTTCAGG
>CAJNOQ010008546.1:0-11100 GCA_905250885.1 Didymodactylos carnosus | reverse complement strand
TCTTGGCTATTGAACAGCGAAAATCGCAGGTCTCTATCTCATTCCTATCAAAAGTTATTCAAAAAGCAACCGAGTGCCAACCATTTTGAAACGGAGAGTAGTAGTGGGGTGACCCTGTCAGTCCATGCGTATTAAGGTTCATCATGCAACATAAATATGTTTTTCTACTTTCCCTACTTTCATCCCTTTCAATCTTTCGTACGTTTCAAGTTTTTACTATCTGGGAGTGAGCTGCTTAATAAGTTTTTCCAAGCAAGAAGTGCGAAACAGTGGACATCTACTGAGGTATGTAGAATCCAGCGCACTTTGTAGAATCTCAGTATGAAAAATATGAAAAGTAAGAGGGTTGAATACGACTAAAATAAAAAAATCGGTCGCTAAAATTTGATCGATGCTGCTGCCACATCTTCTTAGACAAAAGTACTTCACACATTATTTGTGTATTCTAACCGCCCTCGTACATAGTGCCAATGCATCTCTTTCTTTATTGTTTCTATGCATCGAGCGAAAGATATTACTGATATCTGCATTAAAGCTGTGCGAGTTGGTGAGTCTGCAGCATTTTATAGAATGACTGTTTTTGCTGGTTTTCCCCTTGTAAAAAGAAAATCATTTATGACATCATTTTCTTGATGCTTTCCTCTTTTCTTCATTCCATTAATATTCTACGTTGTTTGCTAAAATGTTATGATACTCTGTTTCTACGCTGTTCTGTATACTTTTTTCGACTCTTTCTCAGTTACCTCCGAAGAAGTACCGAACAATCAACGTCTAATATTAATGGAATGAAGAAAAGAGAAGAGCAACGAGAAAATGATGTCATAAAAAATTTTCTTTTCTATAAGGAAAAAACCAGCAAAAAAAGTCATTCTATAAAATCTGCATCCTTGAAGTTTTTGAAAGCATACTAAGATAACGTTATACTCTTGTTCAACTAATTAGGAAAAGCGAAAACAAAAGAGACAATGTTTTGTCAAAAGTGTTCAACAGATTTATTAGATGACGACTATATACGTAGAAATAAACAATACTATTGTTTGGGATGTGCAGATAATAAAACTGTAACGTAAGCTTCATTCTCTAAAGAAAAGATTTACGATTTATTTCATTTTAATATTTAGAATAAATAAGAAGCTAACGCAAACATGTCAAGTTTGTTACGAAGACAAAGTAGTTGAGAATTTTACTCATACATACAGCAACCGATGTCTGCACAACCAACGAAAAATATGTGACACATGTATTTATAAGCACGTAACACAGGAATTTGGCAAAATGTGTAATGACGACGGGAAATGTCCTGAAATTGATTGTAAAATTAAATTTGGTTATCATACGATTAAATATGTATTACAGCATAATCACAATAAAGAGGTATTTGATCGATATGATCGTTTTTATACACAACAAAAGCTAGAAGAAATGTATGAGTTTATTTGGTGTGCACATCGATGTGGCTCCGGTCAATTAAACGAAGGCCAAGAGATTTTGAATATCATGACATGTGTGAAGTGTCATCGAAAAACATGTTTCGAACATAAAGTTGAATGGCACGAAGGGTTGACATGTGCTCAATACGATGAACAGACAAACGTGAGCGTAAGATTAACAAAACAATGGATAACACAAAACACAAAAAGTTGTCCCGGTTGTTCAGCACAAATAGAGAAGGATGCTGGATGTGATCATATGACATGTATCAAATGTAAACATGAATTTTGTTGGGCTTGCTTAGCTAATTACAATCGTATTCGAAGAGATGGTAATCATCGACATGATCAAAATTGTAAACATTATTCTGCTTATAACTCATAATCTCAAAATATATCACTGAATTAATCTTAAAAAATAATAGGACTTAAACGGAAATTAAAGAGAAAACGATAAGTTCTCAGAGCTCCAAAAGTATTTCAATTCAGCGAAAAACAAGAAGAAGCAGTAATTAATTCACCACATTTGATCGGTCGGTTATCTTTATGCGGACTGTGTCTAGCATTGGTACTCGTATTGCTGATGTAGTCGTTCTGGGATTTTGAACGGTTGTGCTTCTGTTCAATCTTTCGCACATTCCGTACAGGAAGCAGGCCTGAAACTATGCTGTTTATTGACGGAATTAAACTTTAGAATACAAGAATGAACGTACTGTTTAACCGCATAGCTGTCCTGAAGACTAGTACTGAGGATCTCTTTCGAAGAAGCAACCTTCGATATTTTTACATATTCGGAATCAGGTTTTGTCTAGACGTCATTTATTCTATGTTCTAAAGAAGCAGTACTCACTGGAAATTTATCCTGTATTCTGCCAACTTCTCGAATTAAAATTAAACTAACTAGAGAGGATCCTTTTCCACTTTTTATACTAATTTGAAGTACATGAGGTGTACTATATATTGATATTTTTATTTTTTTGGAAAAGGGCCCCTATTAGATTTGCGATATTTAGCTCTCAATATTGGTGGTTAACGTTTAATAAATCATATTTTCTTGTGTTATATTCAGCAGCTAGACAAGCTGTACTTCTTGACTACCCATGACTTTCCGACTTTCTCTTTGGGTCATGATAACCGGAGATAATGCATATAGAAATTTTTGTTTTTTTGTAATTATGCATCGGTTTACTTAAGCCGTTCGGAAGCATTTGTAAAATAAATAGAAGTACAGAGACCAAAAGGACAACAGTGAAACGGTATTTCCGAAGTAAATTCATGCGATAAACACAGAAAATTGTTTACCAAAAAGGTATGTATTTGGTTTTCTTGTTATTCTTTTAGCAACACACAGCACATGAAACAAATTTATCAAAAAAGTAAAAAAGAAAACAAAAAAAGAAAAAATCAAAAAAAAGGAAATAAGTAAAACCCAAAAGAACAATCACTAATAAGTGGTAAGGAGGGTGAGAGAATAGAAGAATAACCTGAACTATCGTATGCCATTTATTTCATGTATCGTCGACAAGAGGGAAAAGAACAGAAAAATAAAGAAGCCCTGGTGCATATTGGAAAGCAGAAATACTGAGAGGCAGCGGAACGATCTTGAAACCGTGTGGGCGAGTAGTATTTTTCGTGGGGCAAAGTCTATAGAGCGCAAGAAAAAAACAGAATTTTCTACTGGAATAAAAAGAAAATCTTCAAAATGTGCCCAACACCCACGGCTCCTGTAGTTCCACCGTCTCTAGAAAGATTGATAATAATAAGCATTTAAATAAGGGATAAAAGCCCGTATGTGAAAATAAGCCAACAAAACGTGGTAGACTGTTACATGGAATAAAAACATATGAAGTATTTTACACAGGTGATGGAAAATAGGATAAAAATTAACTAAAGGGAAATGAAACCGGTAATTCGCATAAATGTCCAAGTACAGACTTTACTTCGACAGTCATTTTAAGCTTAGAAATATGCTTCAAGAGTCGAGCGATTGCACTGACTTATATAATTTTCTGACTTTCTGATATTCTGAGTTTTCTGAAATGATTGAAAAATTCTGATGAGCAATACTAGATTCGAGCATGTGAGTTGATTTATGTACATAGTAGACTCATGATGCTGCTGAACTATACTGAAACGAAAAGGAAGGAAACAACGTATGAAAGTTCGGCCATTACTTTCTAAAGAAAGGTTATTTGGGACTCATAGATATTAGGAATTCGATTATGTTGTACGTCGAAGAGATTTCACTAAGCCATGATTTTTACTTGAGGACCTTCGTGTTGAGATTTCACACTTTCCTACACCGCAGTACAAGAAAGTATATATGTTATACGGCTAATTTGTCTTATCAACCACAGATCAAATGTGCAGTGTCAGTCAACCAATACAAAATGAAAATAGTATGTGATTTATTAATGTAGACCAGTTCCGGATTCTTCGGCAGTACATTAATGGTAGCCGCCCCCCCTCTTTTCTGCAGAAAAGTTGTCCTTTTGAACTGATCATAGTCTGATATAGAGAAAAGTCTGGGCTATTAAATAAGACCACTCCCAGCTTTCCATGACCTTCCTTGAAAAAATTATGAAGTTTTTAAGTCTATCCTTCAAAGGCTAGAAAATCTCAATTTTTTAGGTTCGTAAATTTTTCTCTATATATTCAAAATTTTTTCTTATATATAGCATGATGGAAGAAAGTGTGCTCTTAAAAATGAGATGTTTTCCGGAATCTTTCGATGAGTTTTCTTAGAGATATAAGCATAGCCGCAAATGCCCTGAAAAACAGAGCCCTGTGTACAATATGTGTTTTTCTCATTATTTTCTCAATAGATTTTTCAATAGTCCCTTCAATTGGCACACATTACGACCTCTCGAAAAATGGCCCAATCGAGCTTAAAATTTTACCACAGATACTTCAGACCCTATCTCAGGTTCTTTTTTCTTTAAAAGCGTTTTCAATTTCAACTTTCGGCGTGAGAAGGTTTTCAGAATGAAAAACCGTTTTTTTACATGGATTTTCAGTATTTTTAGGATATCTCGAGAAGGAAAGCATATCTTTTGAAAAGAAAAAACGAACCTGAGATAGGGGCTGAAGTATGTGTGGTAAAAGTTTGAGCTCGATCGGACCATTTTTTCGAGGTGTCCTAATGTGTGCCAATGAAAACTGGAGTTTTCCAGAAAACCCATAGAAGAACATGTCAGAAAATTCTGGATAAAAATATATCGATTTTCTTTTTCGACGTTTCTACCTCTGATATAAATTAGAACCCGATTCGACATCGGCTTCCCTAGTTTCCAAGAGGATAAAAAAAGAGGGGGCGGGTACCCTCAACAATACAATGTTACAATACAAAGTTATCGAGTCTTACAAAAGAATGTGACCGGAATCTGATCTGTCTTCAGTTTTTGTTCAAACTTTTCCATCGAAATGTTATTGAGTCCCTCACTTAAAAGTAGAGAACGAGATATCTAATAAGGCTAAGTTTATGCTTTCAAGGCTGATTACTTTCATATAGTAGATATAAATTTATATTAGCTGATTTGATAATCGCTTAACATATATGTTCAGCACGATCATCGCACATTCAATTTCAATAAATGTGGTTGCACTTACGAGAGAACATCCCGGGGTGGTACACTCCGTTTTCAAGGATTCATATGTCGATTGATAGAGCATAGTGAGCTAGTAAAAAACTCTAGACAGATTCGTGTCCACAAGCCTTTCTTCTCGAGTTATGATCATTTTTAAAATGGTCATAACTCGAGAAGAAAGGCTCAGTAATACTGAGTTTTTGATCTATTACAGGGTATGTCAAGAAAAATCAAATGTTGGAATCTTGAGTAACCGACGTTTGTGTGACCGATACCTGAGCGATCGACATTTGAACGACCCCGACATCTAGGCGCTCCCGCCATTACCGCGAATCGATATTTTGAAGGGGAACAGGACAGTTGCTCGCTAGAAAATTTCCTGCGTTCGGCAGTACTATGAAAGATTACAAGGAGAATCACAACGAAATCAAACAAATCTGCCTTGCAGGATTTCTTCTTTGATGGAATATTTGAAGTTGTACCAGGAATTTATTTCAGTAGTCGTAATTCATGCTAGTTATCGCCAACATGTATTAACTGTAACATATATACTGTTACCTGGGAAAAGTGGTGAGGAGCTCACGCTCACCCAGATAATTCAGTTTAGGGATCATTTTGCTTATCTTGGCATATTGTTCCCTGACGATAATGAGAGCACATACCGGAAACTCGAAATAAATAGTTCAAGTGGATTATAGTTAATTTAAAATGTTCCTCGCAGCCGTATTATACTTTTTATTCTGTCACTGCTTTTTCTCTTGGTGCTTTTAGCTTCGCACTGATTTTTACTTTTCTGATGATCCCGAATATGTGAACATGTACGTAAATGTTGGTTATTCTACTTCTATAAATCCTACAGCATTCCAACGTGAAAAAAGTTTAGATCCGGCTTCACATTTTTTCACTGCACATATCTCTTGTTCACATATCTCAAAACTGAAGTTCTATCGAAACATACTACTTTAGAGGAAGTTTCATTCTTACGAAAAGAAAGCTTTTCGCGGCAGGAAAATGACCAAAATCTCGCCCGTTTCGACCCCGTTCTAGTACTATATCTTTGAACAACCTCCGTACAACAGAAAAAACAATAAACAAATAAAAAATGAAGAAATAGTAAGAAATATTCACCAAAAGAGAGCATAGTTAATTGTTTTTGAAAGTTCTTTTAAAAAATATATCGCAATAACAAGAAAAGAAGGTAAAACGTTGCACAGTTAAGGTATTTTATAAAGGATACTATTTTTTTGCTAAGTAAACCTACCTGAATGCTAAGTTAAGTTTTGTTAATTAGCTAAGTTAATTCCTACTTTAGTAAGCTATATTTTTGTGTGGCTGAGGACGGTGAGGGGGAGTGCGTGAGAGCATGAGGCTGAGCCACTAAACCACATGTCTGCTTTTTTCTCAAAAAATATAAGTATTTTTAATAAATTACTTAGAAAAGATAACTTTTTACTTAGCATTTAATAAAAATGACTTAGCATGTAAATGAGGGCCTTTTATAAAAAGAGATCTAAGGACAAATCATTTTAGAGTAACGCTTGAAATAAACAGAACATATTTTTTTCTTGTTTTTGCAGGTACTTGGGATTGTCTCTGATGAACACCGATTGTTTCTTATGAAAAATTTATCTTTGCTTAATCAAGCGATTTCTAATTTACAACAATTAACTTTTAATTTACCTGGTTTCAATTTAAATAAAATAATTGTGACACTTGTATTTGATGATACAGACATAACTGATTACTATGAGTATCATGTGCGACCATTATTAGAAATCGATAGTAAATATGTTAGGGATCATGCACTTAAGCTTTCTATAGACATTTAGAAATTTCTATCCGTAGAAATTTAGTTTAGAAAACTAGTTTTTGACCAGTGTTTTTGAGATAACAATGGAAATATTAAACTTTGAAAGCTAAATTTTTACCGTAGTCTAATTTAGATAAGACTAACGTCCTAAGAAAAATTGATTTGGATTCCATGTTTTGTGTGGAAAGTGGATTTATGATGGAGAGGGGCCTTAATCCACGTACAGAAGGTACAAAGATTACACGTAAGGAAGCAGCTAAAGAACTTTCTTCGTGAGTTAGGATCAGATTATATTTGACTGACGCCTCATTTCTAAAGGCAATTCAAAATGAATTTTTGATTTAGACAGACGATTTCTGAGAAACTGATTTTAAACAGTTTTTGTCAAGTTTGCGGATATTAACGTGATGCTGTAGAAATCCTTTGGTAGATTTCCGGTACGTTTGAAATGTGGTAAAATCAGAAAAGTCTCTACCAGACACTTGCAAAAACTGGACAACTTCGAGGGAGGCCATCCATCAAAACAAACATAACTTCTTGAAACCACCACCACCACGAACAGTATGTTTTTACCCTTGGCACTGAAAGTAAAATGTTTTATTGAGCTCCACACTGTAAAAATAAATGTGTATCCAGAAAGCATGGTACCTATTTATCACGCTTGTAGCAGTTCCAAAATGGTGCCCTAAGGAGCACTTTCAAAAAATGTTCTTACCCGGAATCTTTTTTAAAAGCATTACTAAAAGTAGGAACCGTTCTTCTCCTCAGGTGCACTTTGAAAAGTATTGTTTCTCATCACACTATTGTGAGTACCTCTAGTTGAAGCGCTCTCTAACTGAAATACCGCGTAGCATTTTCAAATTGTGTTATTCCTTGGTGAAAGACCCTGCGCATTCTTCGGCTGTTTGCTGCTTCAAGCTCCACTGCAGCTTACTCCTTTTTTCATCTGTTATCTATAACTGCGAGCTTTGGTCGTTTTCATTTTTGACATCATCCGGAAATCGCTCGCCGCGGATTCTTATACGTTAAAGTGTTAAAGTGTAAAGTATAAACGTGCATAATTGAGGGTGAGGATGTGAGGACGAGGGTGGAGCACTTCTTCACCCACTTCACTCTCACTTCTCCACACTCGCCGCGAGTTCGTATACGTTAAAGTGTTAACACTTTAACACTGAATCCGCGGCGACGGTGATATCCGGATGTTATGATATTTTCTGTATTATACTCTAAAAAAACTATCTGTCTATTGCTCTTAATAGTACGACCACAGCTAGCAGTTATAGGACGGAAAACAGATAAAAGAACGAGTAAGATGCAGTGGAGCTTATTTCAGCTTATTCCCTTTCACTCAGGAATTTTCTTTTTGCGTGTACCTGCAGAAAAAAATATAGAAAATTAAAAAACTTGCTCATCCGCTTAAGTTTTTTTGAAACAAGCTAGAGAGTTAGATAAATTATTAAACATGAAACAAAAATTTATAATTAGCGACAAGTATAAAGCAGAGTGAGCTAAAATAGACCTTTGTTTTGAAGCTGCAAAATTTCAGATTAAACAAAATCATTGAATGCTTATGCACTCATAGTACTAACTAAACCATAAAGGTTTTGCATGTAGTTCGATAGGATGTCGAATATAAATATATATTTGCTTGAAAGCAACCTTTTCTGACTTTCTGGCGTTTCGGGGATTTGAGCGGGGGCAGGTGAGGGCGGAGCGATGAGAGTGAGCTACTTCACAACTTTGAAGTTTGATTCAGATCTCACAAATAGCCCCAAGATAAGAAAGTGTGAAAAGCTTGGTTTCAAGCAAATATACATTTATATTCGACATGCCCTCACACATAGTCGATTTTAATGTGAATCGATAAAGGATATGAGGATGTATCTACAAAAAATTCGGTCAAGCTTTGACTGAGTTATTCCGCTTTGATCTACCCGATGGCATTTTGGAGCATGAAGTATTTTTACAACATCTTGAACCGCTCGACGAGAGCATTTTCAAGGAAAAGTATGGGTACGAAAGTTGTTCGGGATCAGATTCCCCGGAATTTGAGCGAAGAATTCTTCAAAATTCATTAAACTCGATTTTTAAATTGAAAGATACGGTTTTTAAAATTTTAAAATTTAGTAAAATTTAATTTAAAACTCCAGTTTAACGAATTTTGAAGAATCCTTCGTTCATACTCTAGGGAATCTGATTCTGAACAACTTTCACATCCACGATTTTTCTTGAAAATACTTTCTTCGAGCGAAATTTGGTTCAAGATGTTGTAAAAATATTTTCACTTAGCTAAAAATCAGAGAAATTTTTTAGTTTTGAATTTCTTTGTTAAATTTTCCCAGTTTGTAGAGGACAAGTCGAAGTATATGTTCTGAAGTTTTTTCGGCTTACTGACATTGTATGGCTGAGAAAAACATTAATTACTTAAAAAAAGGTTGTTAAATTTTTGAGGACGGGCTGTCATAAAAAAATTCTAATGAATGAATCGGATTCTAAAACTCTTAAGCTAGCCGATCCTGCAGTCCGTGAAATTCTCTACCAAGTGAGGTATTCCTTAAATGCTTTTGCTAACTCCTTGTTTTGTAAATGGGACTGTAAGCTAGTAGAGTAGGCTAAATTAACGTTAATTAGTACTAATTACCCAGTAACAGGAAGGAAAGAACGAAAATTTTTACACATTTTCTCGTATTAAATATTCTCCACACATTTTTCTATCAATCTAGACAAGAACCAAGTGTTTATGATGAATGGAGAATGGACAGAAATTCTTTTAATAATAGTCCCTTGTTCAAAAACTTTACAATATTTTTTAAAGTAATTAATTTTTTTCTCAGCCGAATAATGTGAGTAAGCCGAGAAAACCTCAGGATATATACTTCGAAGTAGCCTCTACAACTTTAGACGAAAATCTAAATGGGGCCCCCTTAAGAGAGACTTCGCCAGTCGATCGAGTATCTTGCCAAAGAACCGGTTACTAGTGAAAAATTGACATATACTTTTTATTTCATATTCAGATTCTACTATCAAAACTGGTGTTATGAAAAATATTCTGGTTGAGCTATAGAATTTACAAAATGAGCACCATCGTTGATTTGCGAAACGTAGCCATCTCTGATATTTTGACTATAACTCCGTCATTTTTTATCTGTTCTGTTCGAGCGACATCTCATTCGAAAGCATGATAACAGTCAACAAAATCACATAGTTCCTAATTCTTCTGAAGTAGGAAGTGACTGTTTACAACCCACATCAATTAGAGAATTGGAATTTTGAAGGATCAAAATTTCCCTGAAAATGCCACCTTCGACCCGTCAAACAAACTTTAGCTAAGAATTCGAAGGTCGCATGCGACAGAGAGTTCAATTTTCCACAAACTGAGCGCAAAAGCTCCATTTTAAAAGTGGTGTAAACGTTTCGAACCTTCAAAAGAAGATGGCCGACCAATCGCAAATATTCAGTTTTTTGAGATTTTAGTCATCGAAACTTCACTCAAAAGCAAAAGTAAGATGATATTTGGAATCAGCGTCAAAAACTGAATCAGGTGATATGCCTTTGACATCTTTTACGGAAATGAAAAATTTTCTCAAAATTTCTCCGAAGCCGAACATAGAAAATCGAAAAATTGTCAAAATTTTTCATTTCTCTAAAAGATGTCAGAGAACGTGCTGAACGTGTCTATATTTCTAAATGTCTAACTTTCTAACTTTCTAAATGTCTAAATTTCTAAAGTTCTACGGACAGAAATTTCTAAATGTCTAAAGGAAATTTCTAGACTTCCACCATCGGAAGGGCTTGTATTCGTTGAACAGCACATGGAAGTTTTAAGTTTACTGTGTTTTGGAATGTAAAGTACAGTGGAATTGTCCATGGCACCATTTTGTTTTTGATCATTAGATCGAGGTCATCGAGTTACCTAGAAAAAACTGAAACATGGATTTTTGAAAGTCTTTTTTCCTTTAAAAAATTTTAAAATAGTGATCTTTTAAAAATGGGCAAAAGTCAGCCAAATTTTGAGAAAAAAGTAAAATTTCAGGTATTATTGTCTTTTTAAAGTTTTGGTACTACTTTTTTCTGATATTACATACAAAATTGAATATAAAAAGTAATTCAGACACTTCTAGAAGCTGATTGGCTGACTGAAATCGTTGAAGACCGGGCAGAACGGTTGGAACCCTATCCGAACTTCTTGTAAGCCTATCTAGTTATTTTCGTTAGCAGTTAGGCAATTTTTTTTCTTTAGGGTTCCAGCCGTTCTTCCTGGTCTTCAACGATT
>CAJNOQ010008545.1:0-11101 GCA_905250885.1 Didymodactylos carnosus | reverse complement strand
CCCAAAAACTTGATTGAATTCGAATCAAAAGGTGAAATTCGGAATCACCTCAGCTAGGGCTATCCGACTATGTAGCTTTCGACCGAAAGTTAAGGTATTGCTGCATTTTTGAATTGCGGGCACCTTAGGTAACTTGACATGTCCTACACACTGGATGTATCAAAAATTAATTTCGGACAAAAATATTGACTCTGGAAAATCGGTTTTCTAAAAAATTGGCCCTTAAAAGACGTAGCAGTCGTTTAGACTATGATACTCGGAATTAGCACTATCGATTACCTGTAATCACACAACGTCCATCAAAAAAACCTTCGCGCATTAGTCAAATGTAGTTTCGCTGCAATACATTTCGATACACAGCTCCCCTAAAGCTAGATGAGTTGCGAAAAACGTGTAATTTTCGAGAAAAGGTCGATTTTTGACAACATTTCGACTTACAACTCGGCTAGATCCCAATAACCAGAGCGCATTTAAGTACCGTTTAAGAATGGATTCCATCCTCACTCTTCATCTATCTTGAAATAAACCCGCTTTCATGCAAACCTGAAATTTTGTTACATTCAAAATTTTCAATCTACAATCTTAATCTTAATTCGATTTTAGCTGACATATATAGTGGTGGCATAGTTCAGAGACATTTCAGTATTATGACATAGTGTTTAGCAAAAATATGTATGCGAATATAAAAAAGTTCATAATACTATCAAATGATGCAATATGCTTTCTTGATGACTGTATTATATCATATGTACATATTTACTTAGTAAATACGTTGATATTCTTCTAAAACTCTACTTACATTTGGACTAACTAGATCGCTACTTCATTGCACGATATGTACAATTTTTGAGATCTAAACCATGTTGTCTTATCATAGAGATGAAACAAGATATATTACATGCTTTTTCCCGTAATCTTTGCCATGTTTTTGGCATAAAAAGATCTTCGCGGCCGAGATCTTTCCATGGTTTTTACAAAATTTTGTCCACCGGGATCAAGAGCATGTTATTTCCCTTATCATTTCTCATTTTGTCGTTTTGTGCATTTGTCGGATTTGTAAATCAGTTTTTTGTCGTGTTTTAGCTAAAAAACAACGTTAAAGAACTCAAATGGTCATTTTCGGAATCAGCGCTGAAAACTGCATGTGCTGGTGTAATCAATGTTTTTCCTGACCAAATCCGAATTTTCAATGATTACGAGCAGCGACTAGCTCCCGGCACATATTGACCCAAAACTGATTTTAATGCTGAAAAAGATTGCTACACTATTCCATGCAGTTTTCAATGCTGAGTCCGAAAATAACCATTTGAGTTCTTTAACGTTGTTTTAGCTGAAAAACGACAAAAAACTGATTTTGGACCCACGAAATTGTGCTACTCGACCAACTTCTCGTCCATTTTTCAAGGCGACTCACTTTTGCGCTTAGAATCCGAATATGCAACAAAAACTATAGGCTAACTTCTTTCATGCTACGGCGTTTCTCGATGCTCTCGCAAACCGTTCCGTAGGCTTGAGCCTAGTTAGAAAAAAATTTGCTAAATCAGTTTACAGTTAATTTCTTTCATGTTTCGCCCAAACTGCTAAATGCTCAAAGCGCTCTCGAATCCTCTCTTAAAATTGTGCGACGGTATCACTTTTCTGTTCTCAGTCTTTAAGTGATGTGATCCGCAATGAGTACTTAAGAATGGAAGTAAAATACCACCCAGCCAAAAGGAAGCGAAAAATTTCAAACAGCTGGCAAACAAGATAGAGTAACGCGGATTCTGTGCACGAAAAGTTCTGTTAATCAGGGCCAGGGGATATTTCTCGTGTCGCACTACCACCAGAATGCTTTTCTCGCGTTTTCGAGGATGAAGCAGAGGTTACGTCAAACGACTCCCGCGTGCTAGAGAGTAAGCAGAAGCTTCTATTTTTGCCTTTGAAAATCGTCTTCCAGAGACTCTACTCAAGCAGGAAAAACGATCAGGAAATCGAATTTTCTGCCGAAAATGGTCTGTAAAAGTTCGGAGACTCTTTGCGGCGGATAATTTGACCGCTCCTCCGTTCAGTGTCCAAGTCTCGTAAAATTCAGACGAATTTTTGAGCCGAATTCCACAAAGCCTTGAGACTAGGGAAGAGTCCCAAGTAAGTTTTTCAGAAAGCCATTGAGAGAATTTCTCATAAACCTGAGAGAGATAGCATCGGTTTTAGTATGTTCTTTTACCTATGTAACCAGAATTTCATCGACCTTCAATGAAAACCCCCAGAACTTGTCCATCTTTCCTTTCTGAACAAAAATACGTTTTCTCGTGAGACACTACGTTCGATTCAGTTTTGAACGCTGGTGTCGAATATAACCTGATTTTTATTTAAGCGCTTGTCTCGGTGTAGAAAAAGATAATATTGAGCCAATGTCTGTGCTTTTCGTTGCCAGCTACTGCTCGATTGTAGGAGAGATTTCGCATGATAGCACTTTATTAAAAATATTTATTAATAGTTTGTTTTAATCAGTAGATTATCTGTGACTAACAGGAGGAAAAAAAACTTGAGTTAAATGTTTTTTTAATTACTTGCTGCTTTTGTAGTGGAGGGCATTAGTGTCATTGTGTTAAGCTCAGTATTACACTGTTTACATACAGGCGTACTGATTCCAAGTCCCATTCTGAGTGTACCTTGTATTTCTGAATGCTTTCGTTCAGCTAAACAGTAGGGACAAAGTTTAGAGTAAAATACTCTAATCGACTTGTCAATCTTATACTCATCAAGAAGATTTTTAAATGTTTCGTATTCTGTTTTTGGCAATGCTGGCTCCAACTTTTCCTTATAGTCCATGACCATCTCAACGAAACGATCAATATCCTGTTTACCTGGCTCATTTGCATCAACATTTTCAAAATTACCGTCCCACAAGATAGGCCAGAAAAGACCTATCATAGGCGACACTATTCCACTCAGTGCACTCCTTTTCGTGCCCGAAATACGATGAGTTTTGTGTGCACGTTTGAGTTGACAACAAACGGCTTCCCAGTCGGAACGAACAAGCGTAGGATCGTTATGTTTTGCTTGACACGGTTTCAATTCATTTAGGCTCTCCCATAGTCTTTTCAGCTTTTCTTGACAATTATTCCGTATAACATTTCCAGACAATCGTTCTTTTTGTTCAAGTGTTTTCATTGCAATACTGCGTGCTAATAATTTCGTGGCAAATGTTCGACAGTGTGCGTACCATACTTGTGAAGGAGTGTCGTTTCGTGTATTCAGATGAATAAATAGTTTTTCAGCAATTGACTCGTAATCATAACCGGTATCAGTCAGCTATGCTAATAGTATTACTAGAGAGACTGTTCCACCATCCGAAACGGTTTCTAAAACACTGTCCATCATAAACAGCCATTGCATATGTGTAATTAAACGTTGCTGTTGTACATGTTGATGATAGATTTCTTTAATTTTTGTTTTTAATAGATCAATATTATCCTGAAATATTTGCGAGCCAAATTTACCAGTTACTTTATCCCAGGTTTGATTGGAAGTAATTGGCAAGCGGAAACAAAAAATATCTGAAAAGTATGTATATAGTTCCATCATATTCATTGAGTTTCCATGACATTCTAGAAATCGAGCTATAAGTAAATCGCTATTGCATTTCGTTTGCGACATACTCATATTTTGAATAATTATTAATACTGGTAAGTGTTCACAGTCTTTGACGCCTGCAGCTGCTCTTTTCGCAAACTTTGAACAACGTTCAACGTAACTGAAATTGTTCAATTCGTCCTTGCCAACCAAAATTACAATATTACCAAGAATATAAGCCAGCTTCGAAAAAGATTCTTTCACAAACTTTCGTCTCTCGTTCTGTTTATCGCTCCCGTGCATGTGTCGTCTCAGTCGTAGCATCAATGGCAGGCCAGAGTCTTCACCTTCATAATCTAATACCAGTGTCTTACTCGTACCTTCTGACATATTTCTACTTTCATAACAGCCAATATTCCCTGTAGTGCTAACCAATAAATCGTCTACTTCGGGCGGAGCTGCTGTTGGACTGTTCTCATTTTCCAAAGAGAAAGCTTTGACGATTAAACTTTTCCCAACACGGCTATTGCCTATCACACTGATAACAAACACATCATCGTTATTATTGACGGCGCTCTGCCACTGTGCATCAAAACCTTGACCAGTTAACAATCTATATTTATCATTAATCATGCTGAGTCGTATTATTTCATTTTCTTTTTCTTTCTCGGCCGCTTCTATCAATGTCTTTTGTATTTCAGGAGGAATGTCATGCCAACCATCTGTTGATTCATCTCCAACTTTGTATGGAACTGTTGTTGTTGCTGGAATTGGTCAGGCCATTTTTTTCTCCTAGATACAACTTTGATAAAAACAAAGCAATGTTTTGCAGAATAAGATGGTTCGTCCGCTGCCCTGGGTCTTTACAGCGAAAGTAGGAGCACCAAAGATGAAATTTAGTATTTTGAGGTTTCTGTTAGGTTCGGCGACGCTTTCGTAAAGCGACAGACATTCTAAAGGATCGCTGAAAACCGCACAAAATTCAAAATTTTCCTACCGTGAAGCATCACTCCTGTGAAATACGCAAAAGTTTGAAGGTACTGAAAAAAGTATTTTTTTCCTAAAATTCCGTTCTGGGGCGGCGGATTCCTCTTATAACTCGCCTACCGGACGCAATGAAACTTTTTTTTGATAGCAGAATTCGACAGTGTTTCAGTTACAAACAAAAATGCGAAGAAGCTAAGGTTGGAACTTGGGATGATTTAGACTTGTGATGTCACTGCAAAATGTGGAAACAGATTGACAGACGAACCTTTCTAGTAGTCAAAAGTTTTTTACCTGCTTTGTATTCCACTGGTAGTATTCTAGAGAACTTGGTGATGAATGGTATGTATAAAAAAATCTCTGCTACTCGTGTTTTACTTGGAATTTTCTTCTATTCAACTATAACACATAGCTCACCTTTCTTATCAGTTTTCATTTACATTCACGAAGAGTGCGTCATCTTTAGCTACTGCATGTTTCTCTGTTACTCACCTTCTTTATTGAGGATGGTATACGTACCACGCAGGATGTAAAAGTTCCAAGTTCAGCTAGAAATATTGTTCCATTACGCAGAACTTGCAAAGTGTTATCCCATCAAGTTTCTATAATGTCTTATGACATTTGCTCCACAATCAAAGTAAGTTAGTTTGGCTCAGTTGTTTTAACTAACTGACTCAGTCTATACACTTGACTCATTGAACACTTTACAGAAATCTACACCACAATCGTTGACAACTGTAAATTCACAGAGAACTCTGAAAACGCTCAATTCACTACAGTAATTGAAACCATTAAAAACACTAAAGTCACTTTCATCACTTCTACAGAATTATGTTTGGGAAGCCATTAAATAAAGACGTATAATTTTATAATTAATATAAACTAAATCTTACATTTAACTTATATTTAATACTCTTTTAAAATTATGAAATATAATTTAGTGTTTTCATTTGCATTGCTGTAATTTCATTCTGCTCGTCTTCTCTTTATCAAGCGTCATCAATTGAAGAGAAACAGATCATCAACAACCATTTGATATTATTATTCACCGTTAATATTTCATTATTGTACATTAGTTTTTCTGTAAAATATTTTATCGTGGTAGTAATTTGTTGTTGGTTTGTAAAACCGAACTAGAGTTAGGACTAAGATGCTAGTACAGGAGGAAACGACTCAGCCCCCTGAATTTCTTAGATGAGCTAGTGTAAGTTTGTGTCTAGAAGAGAGAGTCTAGTAAGGTCACAAACTAATTTTTGAGATCTTAGACCTTTTCTTTCCTAAAAAGGACTCAAAAACTACGGATTAGGGGCTCACAAATTCTATTGAGTGACTCAGACCCCTGTAGTTCTTCCTTTGCTATGCCGTATTTACGGAGTAAGTATTGTTTTCCCCTACATTTTATAATATGCGTTTTTTCTATTTACAATCAGAAAAAAAGATTGAAAATGTGGGTTTGTTATTCTCATTTTAGAGTATAGAGACTATTTCTGCTCGGATCTTTTGCAATTATTTTCTTTTTCTGACCATTAAATTCTCAAGTCTTTAATTGATTCGTTTTAAACTTTCGTTCTGTGAAAATGATAAATAAATTCTCTGAAAGATCTTGCATACTTTTCAATGTCTCTGGCGAATGAAAATATTATAATATGTCTTTTCCTGGACATTTTAATCTCAAGTCTTTAATCGAGTCTTTTAAGATCCGACTTTTCTTCACAAGACGAACGGTCTTTTAACAGTAGAGATCGAATCGGATCAAGCAAAATAGGGTGGATCGAAATTGCCTCCGAGAATTCTTTCGAATATCATCAACGGAAACTGAATTTCAAATCGTATTCAATTTTATGAGTCGACTTAAATTGAATTGGACACATAAAGCATTACAGATTCATCTACTCCTCTAGATACCTAAGTATCGGTGAACACTGTTTTTGTTCACATTCCTGACAATCCTGCGATCTGTTGGTGAATCGATTTACCCAACTCTGCTCCAGCTAAAGAAAAATACAAATAACAATTTTCTCGATTTGAGAAAACACATTGATATATCACGTGTTAGCTAGTTGAAGATAATTTCTACTTCATAGCCGTCTCAATCATAAAATCTTAAGAACAGTATAACACTCTCTATTCGTGTGTTTACTCTTGAAAATGGAAAATCGTATTGCTAAAGATTCAACTGCAGATTCCAATTTGATCAGTTTCAAACATCCTTTATAAAGAAATATTAGATGACGATGATTTTAATAATCAGATAAAATTTAATAATGATCATTTTTACTGAGTCAACAGCCTATACGTCTACTAGTCTAAAAAAGAAATCAAAACGAAAGAACAGTAATTATTTTCAACATCGTAATGAGAATGCTGCATTAACACTGTAACAGACAACAGTTTCTGATGGTAATACCGTTTTAGTATACCTTTACTTTTTATGTAACTTCTGGTTATGTACTGCAGCTATGAGTGTTTTACAATCCACCATGCTGTACGAATATTTAGTAAATTCCTCTTCCATGACGAACACATTACAACAAGTTATCGGGCATCAACAACAAGCTTTTCTAAACGTTTAGCGTCATCCAACATTTGGAAAAGCCTTGTGTTTCTGCTCTTGCGTCAGTGTAGCCCAAAGGTCATGATATACATTGATAACATTGACAGAACTTTTCCGTTAGTCTGTATGGTGGGATCTGATGTAGTTGGAATTATCTCAACTATATTTTTTAGCATTCGGATTAGCGTCGTACATAAAGGCGCATGACAAAACAGCAGTTACGTTTCAGTGGAACAAAAACAAGCATAAAACTTTCGGTCAGAAAAAGCTGGATCGCAGATTACAAAGCCGAATGTGATGTGTGTAACTGTGCACACAAAGGAAGCCGGTTGGATATCTGTAACTTTACTTTCGGAAAGCGGTCGAAGACAAAATTTCCAAATCATTTTTCGAATTCATTTGGTTTCGGAGTAGTTGCACACTGACATCCTTGCTCTGTCTGCGAACCATTTTGGAAAACTAATCAACACTACTGGATTTAGCACGGTGAATTCTGTTGTGAGCAAGCCTGCTGAAAAAAAGTTTTTGACGGAGAAAAAGTAATGTACAAATTTGAAATCAGTATGAGCAACTGATCATTTTTATCTTAAGAATAAAAACTAAAGAATTAGGCAGTGATGAATCATCCTGCCCAAATATATCTATTCTCAGTTCAGATTGATGGCCTTTTAAGTTGAAGTTTTCTTAAAATCCTTTCTAAAAAAGGTATCTAAGAGAATTTCGCGAAAAGCTTCTGTTATAACAGAGAAGTATTTGCCACATTCCGTTTCGTTTAAAACTCCTGAGATCAAAAGTAGTTTTTTCCCATATGCATATTCGGATGGTTAAGGGGGCGTCCCCCATTTAAACTTTTCTCTAATGTTCCCAGTTTGTAGAGGACACTTCGAAGTACATGTCCTGACGTTTTTTCGGTTTACTGACATTATTTGGCTGAGAAAAATAATTAATTACTTAAAAAGATATTGATAAATTTTTGAATAAGGGATTATTATTAAAAGAATTCCTGTCCATTCTCCATTTATCATAAAAGCTTGGTTCTTGCCTAGATCGATAGAGAAATGTGTGGAAAATACTTATTACGGGAAAATATGCACGCATTTTTGTTCTTTCCTTCTTGGTATTGGCTAATTAGTGCTAATTAGCGTTAATTTAGCCTACTCGACTAGCATAAAGTCTTATTTGTAAAGTAGCAACGCAACAAAAAGATTCAAGCAATACCTCATCTGACTGAGAATTTCACGGGCTACAATTTGGACTACCTGAAGAATTTTAGAATTCGTTTTTGGTCGCTCGGTAAGTCTGGTAAGTCGAGAATTTAACAATATTGTTTTAAGTAATTAATTTTTTTCTCAGCCAAATAATTTCAGTAACCCGAAAAAACTTCCGAACATACACTTCGAAGTGTCCTCTACAAACTGGTAAGGCTTGACGAAAAAATTCAAAACTTCGAAAAAATCGCTGGTTTTTAGCTCAGCGAAGATTTTTTCACCCCACCTTACGGCTAGTTTCACTCGAAGCAAGCATTCTGACGCCAAACTTTGGGTACAAAAGTTGTTCAGAATCGAATTCAGCAGTCCCGCATGAGAGCTTTTTTCAAAAATTTTCTGGTTTTGGTTTTTAAATTAAATTTTACAGTTTTTAAAATTTTAAAATTTCATATTTTTCAATTTACAAAGCAAAAAAAGCTCTTGTGAGGGACTCCGGAATGCGAGTCTGAACAACTTTTGTATCCAGAGTTTTGTTTCAAAATGCTTGCTTCGAGCGAAACTAGCCATAAGGCTTTTTTTCAAAATACTTTTAGCTCTAAAATTTCCTGCGGAAGGTGAAAGTTAAATTTCTCCGTCAAACTTCATTTGAGAACGATGTAAAGTTTTTCTCCTTATACAAGTCAATGTTCTCTATCGACCTACGCCAGAATCAACGCCTCATATCAAAAGCTGAAGTTTTTATTGAAATTTTAAAAGTAGGGCAGAAAACCCGAAAAAAACTTCAAAATTTATTTTATCAAAAACTACAAATCCGGGAACTGAAAGCTTTGTTGAGACGTATACTCCGAAGTGTCCCCTACAAACTGGTAAAAAAAATGGATGGGGGGCCCCTCCTTAAGTTTTTCTGAAATCGGTATTGTCTGAGGTTCCCTGGTTGCATCGTATCAATCGGCATTCGATGCTACACGTGCATTTGCATATCTGCAAAGTATTATGATGAGTAGTGCTGCTAAGGCAGCTATGATGAAATATGAAGAAATCAAACAATACATAAGTTGGATTGTATCTAAAACCACAAGTAACGGTAATAAACAGATGGGACTAATCTAAGGGTACATTTTTATACTTTCTCTTTGAAGACCGTTTATAACTGACGAAAAATTATATGCGAAATGTCGTAACATTCTGTTGTTTTACCTGACGGTTATCTTTTCGGAAGATCGGAAGATGTGCATAAGTCTTTGAATCAACTACTTTGCCTACCATAAGTTCCTTTTGATGAACAACTTGTCTGTTACTGGTATTTACTAAGCAGAGCATGCCTGACTTCATAATATATATGAAACAAGAGTCTAATCGTTTCTGTTTCCACACACACAACTTAACTCTTTCAAAGTGCACACAGTCAAATGTTAGAGTAAAGTATGAAGGGAAGGAAAGATATTTTGAGGATTCTAAAGTGTGCAAAAGGCTCAGCGCATCGGAGATTACGTTGTCTGATAATTTTTGCCTTCAAAAGGTGAGTAAAAACCAATAGCCAGATTTCAGTCCTTATTTATCTAAACCCCTTATCTGCTAGCTGAAGAAAGTTTGTCACATACTGCATATCAACTTCAAATCTGCTAGCGGGATTTTTACTTTTTACTCATTCACTCCATACCAATTATCTGGATTTCAGACGTAAGCGTTCGAACTGAAAGGTACCCTGGTTGATAATTACGACGATCGTAAACGACTGTACAAGTTAAATTACGACTTCGTAAATTGACGTATACTGTACTATTTCGTTGTATTTTGTCGTGTTCTGGGGAGAAGCATGACGACAACATGTAAACGACGATCGTGTTTCGTCGTATTTTATCGTAATCCCGGAAGAAGTATTACGATCATCGTTTACAACCGTCGTATTTTATCGTCTTTTATCGTAAATTGCAGTTTACGTGTCGTGAAGCTTTGACCTGGGTAGATATGTTCTAAGTTTTAAGATAGGATATCCTGGATCTCTTTTTAGGGGCCATTATCTGGGAAAGTCAGACAGCTTTAGGCAAACTTGCATACTAATCACCGCAGACTCCTCTGAAATTTTTATCACAGATACTAACACTAAAACGCGGATAGGTGAAACCTGTTTAGACTTCGAAAATGCCTCCTTCCACAGTTATTGGTGACAAAAGTGAAGGTGGTGGATGATACGAAATATGCATGGTGTTCAATAAAACATCGTCAGATATGGCTGAAATTTTTATCATGTATCCTGTAGATTTTGGTGCAAAATCGGACGCGAGGAAAAAGTTCCGTAGTCAAAATACCCCAAAAACACAATTGCACAACTGAATTACGATTCACTCCTTCTTTCGGTTCAAAAGGACCCCTTGTCAGTACATAGGGGAAGTTGGATCAGATTTGGGAATTATTAAAAAAGTGAATCAAAATTAGTGCAAAACTTGGACATACAGCGTTTAGAAAGAAATGGATTGTAAGCCAAACTACTACAGAAAACTAATAAGTTAGTGTTGGGGTTCGGTGTACCCATTGATTATCAGTTACCTGGTTTAACATAAAAAATGCTGTATCGGCTCGTGAAATAGCGGTGCCTCCTGGTGATCTAAATCTTTCTGAAACACGGAATTGAGTTGTTAGTGATCCGTTTGTCATACGTGCGGGTCTTACCAAGATCCAATCTAAACTGGATTCAGTAATTATTTTCTCCGCTAATTGCATATCATCATAAACCTTTTGTAATAGCAAAGGTTTCAAAATATGTTTGTAAAACCATATTTCATTTGGATCATTTTCTACA
>CAJNOQ010008544.1:0-11101 GCA_905250885.1 Didymodactylos carnosus | reverse complement strand
AAGTTTAAGAAAAATTTTGAAACAAAATGGCGCAAAAAGTTTTCCATGGAAAAATAATATTAATTTGAAAACTTTTCCTAAACTTTCGAAAGTACCTCGGGCCAAAAACAGAAAATCTTCTGGATTATCGAGTGTGCTGAATACGAAGAACCGCTTTTCAGCAACTCTAAACCCACTTTATTTTTTTTCCGATGATATGTTAGAAAGTATTTTTAGGGTACTTTCTCAAAGAAAGGTCTTATAAAGTACCAACACCTCAAAATCTTCAGGACACTTTTCTCTTGAAGTTAGGACATCTCAGAGCTTTGAGCGCCTTACCATTTGAAAATTATAAGAGAAACAAAATGCAAAAAAACCGTGACTGAATTACACTTCGGTAGCAGAGTTAACAGATCAAGCCGTTCACTAGATTGTGAATATGACTCGTTGATTTGAATTGAAATAAGACTTGCGACCGTTGAGAAATAATACAGTAAGACGACGACGATCTTTATCTGTTGAATCGACATATTCCGAAACTAGTTATAAAAAATATCTTTATCCCTTCAATCATTGCAATGATAATAGAAACATAGTTGTTACCATAAACAAAAGCTTACTTTGTTTCAGAAAAAATCGAACACTGAAGCAACATACTTTGTTGATTAACACATCATCTACTAAAAAGCATTTTCATTTTCATATAATATGCGAGAAAATCATGTCATCCGTGGCACTTGCTCACACCAAGGAGAATGAAAACGGTCGTTTACGGTACCATTGCTGGGCAGTTTTTGCGCCGTATTTAAGACGTTAATAGGGCGTTTTTGTGTAACTGTTATGCTTGACCTGCGAAAAAGAACACCGAGACATAATTTACAATCACTGGGGCTGTAATTTCGCTAGAAAGTTCGCTTGGTCAAACAGACATCAATAAGAATTTCTTATTATCGCACTGTTTTTGAACTAGAACCGATTTACCCATTGTAATTATTATTGTTTCATAGCACAAATTAAATATTTTGAAATCTTTCTCTTTCAACTTTCAAGTAATAGTCTACTGTGTCTCATCATTTTATATCTGAGATCCTCAGGATTATGGTAACCTGAACTTTTCTGGAGATTTGATTGCTCTTTGAGCGCTGACAACGATTAAAAAAACGATGAGCACGCCTATTTTTCTGACATATCGTTTCTTCGACGAACTTTTGCATTTTGCAAATAAATTTTAGAAATAAAGCTATTTGCATTTTGTCGAGATATATCTGAACTCAATGCTTACGTTTATTGAAAGCACACAAGATTTTTGAGCATATTCACATGAGACTAAATTTCACATTAGTGACTCTTACCATCGTTTGATATGACAGTCTAATATAAAGCGTAAGGTCTTGTTTGTGGAAGAGCCGTATCACGTTATTCTTTATTATTTGGCGATAAAAAAATGAATAAGATTTTCGGCTTTTCCCAGCGGAAGAAGTTTCGATTAAAATTTTTGCCGAAGTTTGTCTCGGATACTTTACCGAATTTTAAAACTGCTCTTTTTTTTATTCGAAAAAGTCAAGAATCATGTGAATAGCGTAAATTGATCTGACACTTGATATGCAAATATCTCGTGCACTTGTATGCAACATATAAACTTTCCAAGGTCATGCACACTTTTTCCAGCGCTATTGTCGTACAGATGGAGATCTGCATGGACAACTTTTGTTCTATCCATGTCCATGGACAGACCATCTGCCTTGTCCATGTGTCCATGAACAAAAGAAAAATTTTATCTATGTCTATGCTTGTCCATGAGTGAACAATACTTTTTGAAATTATTCTAGAAAAAACATGGAGTAGTTTACTTTCAGTAAGTAGAATAATCTATTTTATATGTGTGAATATGACTGAATAAAAGAAAAAGTAATATGATATAGGTAGACGAAACTACTTCTCTTTTACTTCATGACTAACGAGGGAATATATGTAACTGACCAATCGTTTTTTTAATGAAATCTGGTGGAATATAGGTAAAAAATAGTGCTGAATCCGAATATCGGCATGAGACGGGCCGCTAGGCCTTGCGAGTACCGGATTTCTGGGAAACCAGGTTTCCAGAGCCAGAAACTTTTTGTTCCAAAACTTTTTTCTGATCTGTCTCGATTGTAGAGCACATCAAGAAACCTATAAAAAACTAGTTTTGGGATTTTTTATAGTGTTAAAAAACCTCAGCGTACGGAAAAGAGAAGAAAAGTCCGTCTGGCGGGCTGTGGAAGGGTTCCAAAATTCTGAAAACTAGTTTTTTATAGGTTTCTCGATATACTCTACAATCGAGACAGATCAGAAAAAAGTTTTGGAACAAAAAGTTTCTGGCTCTGAAACCTAGTTTCCCAGAAATCCGGTTTGAGGAGTCAAAATTAATGATTTCATCGGCTGAGTTTCATCTAAATGTTAAAATGCGTTGAACTTGCTTATCCTAAAATCTGAAAAAATCCGGAATTTTTTTTCTTAAGATCATGAAAGAAACGGAAACCCGTTTTAAAAATAAATGTAGTTTAAACTAACCTATTTTCACTGCCTTATTTAGCCTTTTTCTACTGCGCAAAGCGCCAAAAAAGGTTTCTTCCGTAGCTCTCTATGATTTTACTTGATAAAATAAAGGAAAATAACAAACATAAATATAAATTTCGATCTTAATCGACAAGCTGATTTTTGAATGTGTATTTTTGATCCGAAAAGCAACTGGCACTTTAGCTGGGATATAATATGAGAAAGGCGACCTCCACAAACTACAGATAAAAAAAATATTTAAAAATCTTCATGATCAGGAAAAAATAGCCAAAAGCAGAAAATTCTCAAAATTCGGACAAATACGGCACACCGGGTAAATTCCGGAAAAAACTCAAAAAATCGAAATTTGTCCGGAAAATCCGGACAAGCTGGCAGCTACGAATATAATACATCATCCTTAGTATATCAATTATATTTTTTCTCTGTGTACATGTTTTTTCTTTTCTTTGCGTTGTTGTTATTGGCTTCAGTGCGGCTAACTCCCATATATTTGAAAAGAAAAGAAGACGAAAAATATATGAATTTATATATGCATTTTGTTGTTCGCAAGATTCTTCTAAGAATAGACCTGTTGCAAGATGAAGGAGAAGGAGAAAGAGAAGAATATTCAAGCTTGTATACAAGCTTGAATATTCTTCTCTTTCTCTTTCTCTTTCTCCTTCTTCTTCATCTTGCAACAGGTCTATTTACAAGAAAAGATTCTTGGATGAAATCACAAGACAGAAATTAAAACAAAATAGAAAAGGAAAGAAAATGACACTTTTTCGTAGCTCTCTAGTCGGACAAAACAAGACCTCAGAATCAGGTCAGACCTATACATCTGGTTCTCAACCACTGTAAACTACATTCACATTGTAGACTACGCTTTATTGTTTCTTTCTTTTCTGTGCTTTACATAGAAAAAGTCTATAGATATAAAGAGGAAAAAATGTTGTCATCTTTGCGCTTCACCTGTGGTAAAGAAAAAACAAAAAAAAGATGCTTCGTCAGCGATTAAGTTTCGTGACGCAAATCCTATTTTCACGTTTTTTGTTATTTTCTTCGAAAGTGAGCAACAAAAAGAAATATTCACAGATTAGAACGTTCACCTCTACGCACGTAATCAAAATTGTTAATACAGATCTTACAATAAGTCTTTGAAATCTATAGGTAAACATGTTTTGTTTTAAATCGTTTCACTGTAAGTGTTAAATACAGCTCAATTAGAGCCGTCCTTTTACAGCAACCGTAAATTGACGGCTTAAAAATGTACAGTAAACGATAGAAATTCTCCATTTTTATTTTTATTACAATGAACGGATCATTTCGATTACTTTCCTTCTTATTTTACTATTACTATTGTGTTCGCCTTCCAGAAACTCAGAAGTTTTTAATCTCTCAGACTAAAAAACAAAAAGAATTAATTACCGTTGAAAATAATAGAGAGAAGCAAATATTAATTGGTATTTTGTAATATACGATGATGAGTGTATCTGCAAACGGCAAAAAACATTTTTCAGAGAAAACTGTAAAACTGTACTGTAAACTTTGTACCCGTCCCCGACTTATGCCTAAAAATTTTCTCGTTTTTGTTTTCCAACTGAAAACTTTTATTTTTTGGCTAAAGATGTCAAATTATCATTGGGTTCTCAAGTAATTCTTTTTTAACCTTCATGTGTTTTAGCTAAACTCATGTATTTTTTCACTAAAATCTTCCCGTTTTCGAGTAAATTAAAAAAAAATAGAACCCGTACCCGACAACTTCGTGCCCGTACCCAATCTTCGGATCGGGTCGGGACGGATGTGAGTCGAGTTGCACATCTCTATAGAGGAGTTTCTAACAGTTAGAAATGTGAATATCTTTAATCTTTCATTGTCACACATGTTGTGAAGGACATAGACTACACAACAGATATGTCTTCTGTACAGGTACTTCGCGATACGACTAAGATCCCTTCAAGACATTTGCAGAAGCGTGAATATAACGGGTGACTATAAAGAATGAATCGTTTGATACTTTGATGAAAAATACAGAGAAGTTCCAAAATGGTCAACTTTCTAAAGTACTTCTCAGCGTATTCAAATTGTTTTTTAAAAAACGGTGCACTCGGGATACTACTCAATCGCTATTGTCTTCCTTACTGCGGACGTCATCAATGTGAGGTCTAATGCATTACACTACTCTTAGTGATTATTCTCACTGAAGAAAAATAATGTTTTTAGTCGAAAAACTATTAGGTTTTGTAATGTCTATATGATAAAGTATTCTCTGTCTTTTCTCATTAAAATGGTTGATGTCTCCGTAGATGACCAACAACGGTATGCTTAATGCACGGACCATTTCTACGCGGGTTATCTTATGCAATTAGAATTTCTACTAGTAGAACTTAAAAAAACAAATTTTAGATGGGTTCACTTCTTACATCTTTAAATACTTCATTTCAGTTTAAAAGATTTACGACATTACACGCCATGGCTGATGACAAAGATCAATTGATCGAAATTGGACCAGGATTTTGGAATGTTCGTCATTCATTCAAAGTTCTAATTGGAATGGTTGATATTGAAACACACATGTCTGTTATTCAATTGAAAAATGGAAATTTTTTAGTTGTGGATACGATTCCACTCAAAGACAATGTCAAACAACAATTGGATAATTTGACAACAAATGGAAGCAAAATCGAAGGTGTTCTGGGGACACATCCGTTTCATACATTAGCATTTTCCGATTTTTATAAAGCTTACCCAAATGTACCATATTACGGAACACCAAGACATATCAGCAAATGTACAGACATTCAATGGGCAGGAGATCTAAATGATTGCGATACAAGAAATAAGTGGGCGCCTGAAGTTCAAATGAGAATACCGGCAGGTACGTATTTCTGTCTCATAAATTTTAATCTGCATTTTGAACGTGAATTTTAGGTGCTGAGTTTGTAAATCCTCAACCAGAGAGTTTTAATCATTTTATCTGTGTATTTGTTTATCATCATCAAAGTCGTACACTTCATGTTGACGATACACTAATGTACTCACCGAAACCAGGATTTCTTTTAAAATTATTTGGATTTAAAAATGGCTCAATGGCATTCCATCCTTCAATGAAGGGACCTGGACTTTATCCAACCGTTGAGGCTCCCTATCAATTTCGAGATTGGATGAGACAAATTCTCAAAGATTGGGATTTTAATGTAAGCAATGAATCAATGCCGTTTGAGCAGCAAACAAATTAAATTGAATTATAGAGTTTATAACACTTAGATCCTCATTTCTGAATAGAAATTAGAAAAAAACGTAGTGATCCAATTCTAAGTGATTGTTCAAATGAATAATTGAAGAAGTGTGAGCGATGAGTGTGAGGTCAATTTTTTGTATCAAATACAAGAACGATAGCCTTAATAACCAGAAACAATCAAATATGATATAGAATTTTGAAAATTTCGGATACAACATTTCTAGTATAGTGTGACAGATGAAGTCTTAGAAGCAATTTGTGAGAGGTAAAGTCGTTTAGATAATATATTTTTTCTCTTGAATTCTTTAATTTGATCGCTACCCTACATAAACCATATTGGATCACACTTCCAAATAACGACATGATTTGAATTACGTCTATTGTATTTCTAGAATATTTGTTGTGCTCATATTGGAAATAAAATTGGTGGTGCAAAAGCGTTAGTTCAAGAAACTTTGGAAAAGGCCGAAAGCGTTTTTCAAAAATTAAGTGACAAAAATAAGAAGAAAAATCCGAGCAATGATGAAGCACATCATTCGGCAATTTCATTCAATGTCAAAGGAGAAGAATGTGGATAAATTACAAGGCAATCTCACTCGAAAAGTACTTCATGTTTTTTGTTTTTTGCATTGTCCCATTATTTTATTTTGTTCTATTCAACAGATGGTTGCATAAAAAAATAATTTTTTATAAGAAGGGAACTATTGTTGTTTAGCACTAAAAAACAGCAAATAAAAGAAAATAGTACTACATGTTTTTTATATCATGTTATCCAATGAGTTTCATAATATTTTTCAGCTTGTCATTTTTTTCATTTTTTAAATTCTTCTTATATCTTTACATTTGTCTAATTTTTGACTTTATTGTGCGCTAGTTGTTAGATAAATAAAATAAGAATGTTAATTATGAGTTGATCAATAAATCGGCTCTCAGAAGCAAAGTGTAAAACCAAAACTCTAAAATAAAATTAAAATATCAGTGAAACAAATAAGTATATTTAGCTAGAGAACATCTGGTTTTCAAATACAAAGTAGATAAGATAAAAATGCGTTGTTTGTTCATGTTTATAATTTGTTTCTTTGATATTTGAATACAAATATGATCATTTTAACACCAGCTATAAATTGTGACATGATAATTTATTATTGAAAATTAAAATAGTTGACGTTTCGAACAATTAATGTTCATTTTCAAGAGAGGAATAAAAAAATATATAAAATTGAACACAAAATAAATGCAGGCAAACACTTTCTAAACGAGAGTAAACTTGAACACATGTCATGCATGATTCACTGGATTTTGGGTATTAGACAAAGAACAGAACGAATAAAATGTTTACAGATGCTGATTGTTCTCTGTGTTATTCTAACCCCCATATTTATCATTTTTAAGTTTGTCTGTTTTTTTTCGGTTCAAACTTACTTGGACAGTAGTACGTTCTGGATAAATAACAAGCGGAACTGATCTTTTTTTGTGGCATTGAGAATAGATTCTCTTACTAATAGACAACACGGTCAATAATTTTCTAATTTCACTAGTCAATTTAATGATGAGTCTCATTTTCATGTTTTGCAAGAGCCGGCTCTATATCGAATCGTTTATCTGACGTCACATTAATATTCAGCAGAAAATTCATAGCATTAGCCAGAAAAATACGACCAAATGCCCAAATCTTGATTATTGCTCGTTCTCCACCAGCCGTCAGATAATGATTTCTCAATAAAGACACCATTTCAAAAATTCAATGAAAAATTGTATATGAAGCTCATTGTCAAGATTGTGATGTCACTATATGTAGGGAAAACATTAAGGCAAGGAATCGGGAGATCTAAAGAACATGAAGATCTCGATCTTCAGTCACAATCACTTTCACAAACTAATACAAGGACCATTTAGATAAATACTACTTCACAAAATTTCAGACAATCACAACGGCAAAGGAAGAAACCGGAAATATATGGATTTTCAGGCAATAGTGAGGCAGAGCACTGAAAAAAAACAAAGGTGCGATACGGAACTTAAAGAGGGTTTCGTGCACGCTACGAAACTTAAAAAGTGTTTCATGCACACTAGGGAACTTAAAAAAGATTTCGAGAATTGGAACGATTTTTAAACCCTTTTAAAGATTTGGTAGGAATCTACGAAATCTTAAAAACGTTTCCTAGATCCTTGATAAAACTTGTTAAGGGTTTCGTACATTCCTAAGAAACCTAAAAAGACTTTAGAAATCGTTTCAATTCTCGAAACCTTTTTTTTCCAGTGAGGGAAACACCATTAATGTGACGTCAGATAAACGATTCGATATAGAGCCGGCTCTTGCAAAACATGAAAATGAGACTCATCATTAAATTGACTAGTGAAATTAGAAAATTATTGACCGTGTTGTCTATTAGTAAGAGAATCTATTCTCAATGCCACAAAAAAAGATCAGTTCCGCTTGTTATTTATCCAGAACGTACTACTGTCCAAGTAAGTTTGAACCGAAAAAAACAGACAAAAGTAAAAATGATAAATATGGGGTTAGAATAACACAGAGAACAATCAACATCTGTAAACATTTTATTCGTTCTGTTCTTTGTCTAATACCCAAAATCCAGTGAATCATACATGACATGTGTTCAAGTTTACTCTCGTTTAGAAAGTGTTTGCCTGCATTTATTTTGTGTTCAATTGCGTTCAACAACAATTAGAAAAACTGATGAATCATATTTAAACTACAACTTTAAATAAATTTTTTTCAGAATATTCTGATCTTACAGACTATATGTCTGGCTTAGAATAGAACAACATCGTCTTCTCTATTGTGATTGATGTTTCACCTTTAATCATACTAAGTCATGACTGTAAAAATCGTGACGTTACTGCAGAAAAGTGACTATAGCATAAGAAAGTAGATGAAAACTGAGTCGGAATCCATGTTGCTTTCTCTGTTGTCTTGATTCAAAAATCTATAGATTTTTAAATACCGTTCATGATTTTTTAAATCAAAAGTGTGTATCCCAGTCAGAATATACAAAATAGCCTGATCAAGATATTATCCCGTTCGGAATATGTGCAGAAATAGTTCGATGCTTTTCTGAGTAGCTGATAAAGGAGTTCAGTTTCAACTAATCTACTCGCACCGCCTGCGTCATTCCTGTTCAATGTTATGGATAATACTTAAGCAAAAAAACTAAAAAAGTTAGCAGATTTTTCGGTGTATTTTAAACTACATAAACTAAGAGGCCTATATTTTTTTTGCGCTAAAATACCAAAACGGCGCCGTAATCGCAGCAAATTTAATAATAGTATACACTCAAAGTGACATGATGATTTGGCGTATTCTATTTTGCGGATCGATAATCGTTTGGTCAACAGCAAGGTGCTGAATATTTTGAGTGAAAATGATTATTTTATTAGCAAAAACTATAGATTTGTTTGTAATTTATGTGTAAAAAGAACAGAAGATGATATCATATCTATCTTCGTTCAAAAATCATTCAAAAAGCGATAGCGTTCATTGTTTTTTGATGGATAATAAATCATTTATGTCTCTTCTATTACTTTTTTGTCGACTCGTTTATTAGAAAAAACATTTTTCTTTCAAATAAAATCTTCTAGATCTACTAAATGTATTTCAAAAAAGTTATAATCATTTTTTACGCGATCCAAAAAAGGATAAAAATACTATTGCATAACTTGGCAAAAGAGAACGAATAGTAGCAAAAGTACAAAAGAAATTTTTAATAGAATGTAAATAAAATTCATTCAAATTTAAGTAGGAAAAAACAAAAGTTCTCTTCTGTCCGTGGATAGAGTTTATTTGGAGTTAGGAATAACTTAAGCTAGTATAACCCTCCACATGCTCTGTCCCTCTCTTCATGCGTAATTCATGAGCTACGAAGGGCTGTAGGTTTAAGCTCTCGCGTGATTCCTTACATCTTGAGGCTGGAGACTTAGGGTAGCTCCAGCCACCCATTTAGCTAATTACCTCACGAGTCCAACTAACTGTATCTCTTCTCGTTCGAGCTGCCTAGATTCGAGAGCGGATCACCCATTTTGGCCTGACGCCTAGGTGTAGTCAAGAGACGAAGTCTAAGATGTTACAGGAAAGAGAGCTTACATTTAATCTAAAAGAATTCTGTTCGTTGAATTTCTAGAGAGTCTCTAGGAAGCACTTGACTTTTGAGCTGTTTCGCATTTGGAAAGAAACATAAATACATGTCACCATTATTAAGTCTTCCTGATGTCTGGAATTGGGTGAAATATTGACTCATGAGCATTCTGCTGGTTCAACGATTCAGAGATGAACGTTACTAGTCACTTAGCCATTACTTACGGCCAAAAGATTAAACGAGTTTCAGCGAACGTTACTTGTGTTTTATTGATCAGATCATTATTCTGTACTGATACGCACTAAACATTTTTATACTACATTAATCATGAACAAAGAGGATCTGAAAAATACTGATAAGAAAAGAGTGTTTATTCTCAAAAATAAATAACAAAGATCGATTGCACATAACAAACTTCAATAAAAAGAATTCAGAAAGACATACAGTTTCACGAAATATACATTACACTAATTTAAAATTCAACTAACATCTTACGATCAACAGTTCTATAAAGTATTAATTTCGCCCATAATATTGACACGTCGATTTTGACATTTTTTTGATATTTCTTTAACAACCTATCAAAACAACAAAAAAAACTTAAGCTAATAAGTAAACTGATCATTGGTGAGAGTTTGCAATAGTCCAATAGCTCATTCACATTTAATTTTATGCTTCTTATATCAGAAATATGATATTTTTCGTGAAAGACTGATGTTCAGTTACGTGTATAATCAGAAAGCCGGCAAGGACAGATATTACAATATGAAAGCAAAGTATATACTCTTCAAATCACTCAGTGGCGGATCCAAGGTTTTTTAAAGGTAGGATGTGATCACACCAAGCGTACCTCGCCTAAATCCGCCACTGAAATCACTATCGAATTTGTCAATATTTAAGGCTACTGCTTCAAAAGGTTTTTCAACAACTCTAAAAAGGTTTTTTTTCAAAAACAAAACTATAACATAAAACTCTTGAAAGTATATCAATGCCATTGTAGAGCAAACATTTTTGCTTTAAAGATCCCTCACAGCTTCAGGCAATATTCTAATCAAGCATTCCACAGTTTTGTCAAAATTTCTAAAATTCGCCGATTATACTAGCATTTCTCAAAAGCAAAGGATGGGGGGCTTATAAGGGTCTAAATTTTCACTTGATATTTCTGAACAAGAGTTACATATTCAGAATCAGTGTGAAATTCTGCGTCGAATGGGTATATGGCACCTTGGAAAAACCATTTTCAATTTTTCGG